>MJUU01032777.1:5263-26589 GCA_002080025.1 Modiolus philippinarum | reverse complement strand
CAACAACACCAAAATTCCCGACGTACTGGATCCGACAGGATACAAACTTTGTGAGAAGAATATAATCAAGCAATAGACAAAAGTGAACAGTACACAAATAATACAGTTAATATTTCAGCCCCTATCCGAGCCTTTTTCAAAACACAATAAAAATAAAAAATAAAATCAAACAAAAACTATGTACAAAAAAGTCTAAACAAAACAATAACAGCTACATTGTAGACACTGGATATCACAAATGTAATACGAGATGAATGCCCGGAGGGGGGTGAAGAAAAAACTTCTTTTGTCAGTTACTGTATATCTAAAAGTATTTTACAAAATCAATAATTGAAGGCATTGTAGTGAATCCGGAAGAAATAATATCTGCAATTGGAAAATGTGTTATTTGTAAATTTTAACAAAAATTTCCTGCTGCTTTTAGAATTTTAATCATCTCAAAAAGTCAGGTTTTAATATTCAAGCTGGATTTAATTTTTTGCATACAGAACCGCTCTTTTGATTGTCGCTTTGTCTGATTCCAAGGCTTATTTTGGTCAATTGCGACAACTTGCATGTCTGTCCAGCTATGTCCTATGCTGTTGAAATGGACAGCCGTTGCCTTTTTTAATTGCCTTTGTTAATTCCTTTTTCTTTATGTGATTACGATGTAAATTAATACGGAGATTTAGTGAATTTTTTGTTTCACCAATATATTGCTGTTGACATACCGCACACGTAATCATATATATCACATTTTCGGATTTACATGACAAATTGCAGAAATTTTTGAATTTCTCGCCAGTCGCTGTGCTCTCAAATGTCGATGTTGTAAGACTGTATTTGCACAAAAGACACCGTTTGTCTAGACAGGTCTTAAATTGTACATAGGTTGAGCTAAGAAATAGCATATTTTGCCCATTATCTAATTTGTGTGTGATTTTGAGGTGGTTTAAGAGTTTTGATTAAATTCAACTGGTTATTAATTCATCAACTTTTAAAATCTTTCGAATTTGGTATTCTATCTTTATTGAGTTTATAATCCATTAGTATTTAAAATGCCAATCTGTAGAAACTTTCAGTAACTTTCGCCATTTAAAGTTCACAACTTTTATATTTATATATTGAGGGATTCAAGTTAAGTTCAAACGGAATGCAACACTTTATCCCTAAACTTCAAAACAGACCCATAGTGACAGTAACTTCGGTATTTAGTTATCCATCATGGGTTGTATCATCGACAATTTTTGCCCCCACCCTTTTCAACAAATAAAAAAAAAAACAACAGCCAAATGAAAAATCACTGAACTTTTTTGGCTGAAGATATTCTTATAAATGATCTTAGCAGGGCACACATGTATTAGATAATTTTCGATGAACTCTGAAAGGCTTCTAAAACCAAAGAAAGTGAGAGAAAAGTACAACAAATTAAAAAGAACCTGGAACTTAAAAAAAAACTAAGTATCAAAGCATGACGTAATTATACTACCAAAAAAAAAATACGTAGAACCCATAAACTTGCAAAAGATTAACTGGCAAACTGTAAGCAAACCTGTACTCGTGAACGCAACAAGTGAAAAATAAGCTGCCTGTACTTTCAACATCAAGACAATATTAATCATTAGAGTCTAATAACTTAACAAATTACTACTTGAGATGTCTGTAAGCTGGAGTCAACCTATCAAGCTGTATAAGGAAGTTGTTAATAACAATCCGTTCGAAACCCTTTGCACCAAGTGTATCCTTTGCAACTGCACTGAGGCAAGAAATTTTGGTCAGAATGATTTGGCATCAACAATGATATGAATAAGATTTCTAAAACTGCTCGAAAGAAGACTGATGCCTTAAAGAAGGATATGGGTGAAAAGGTAGAAATTGTAAAGGCAATAAACCGAGTGGATCCCTATACAGAAGGAGATGAATATAACAGTAAATGAAAATACAAGTCAGACTATTGTGTGGGTAAAAATAAGCCTGGTCAGAATGCACATCAAGCATTTCCACTTGCCATCGAGATAGTTATAGACAAAGTTTATTTCTGCAGCTGTATGGCAGAATCAGCTTTGATGGACAACGGCTTGGTTGAGAGGTCAAAATTTTGTTTTCAGCTGTCCAGACGGATATGAAAATAATGCTGCTGAAGAATTAATTTCCGAAATGGCCATACAGATCATTAAAATTATTGCCGTTTGAGTTAACATATATGTTTTGGTCTCATGTTCATTTACTTCATATCCTTCCGTAAAATATAAATATGCTAACCATGAATGAATATCCCAATATATCTGAGTACACAATGATGGAAGAGATTGGTTCCAACAAAGCTAAAAGGCATTTTCAAGATTAAGGGCCATCAAATTTCTAAAAAAACATATTTATGTTCCGTAAGCCCCTTCTTACGGAGTCTACATTTCACAACTTGTTCGATATGCACGACTATGTAGTGATGTTCTGACTTCAACGACCGAAATCTTTGTCTCACTGAAAAACTCCTGCATCAAGGGTTTAGATATCATTAATTGATAAAAACATTCCCTTAATTTTATTATAGATACATTGACTTATTAAGAAATTTTTGTTCTACATGCATGGCTCTTATACGTCAGGGCATTTCACATCCAAACTTCTATGGCAATATCATTTACAAAGCACATGAATTCAAAAAATGTCCTTCAAAACTTATTAAACCATTGAACAAACTTATTCATAAAGGATATAAATACAGCATTATTGTTAAATCTTAACTTCTGTTTTTTTTTTTTTTTTTGGCAAAAATATTGATCATCTCTTAAATGCTTTACACCATAACTAAATTTAAGCAATTTTTCATTTTGGCAATATTTGGCATTGCACAATATCATGTTCTTCTTTCATAATTGATGATGTTGTTATACCAAATCTATTAAGAAGTATTTCAATTGAAGTTTCATATGTAAGAAGGCTTGATATCATAGTCAACGGAAATTATGTCCTTAGCTAGCTGTCAGTAATTGCGAGCATTTGTCCGGACAGTACCTGTGTGTATTGTCTTCATGTTTTATGTACTTCATTGTAAGAGTACTCGTCTTGATAAGTTGGACTTTTTTCTAGTTTGATGTTTACTGTGAGCCTTTTTAGCCATTCACCACACATAGAGGGAAGGTTTGGATCCAAGAAAACGAGTTTAACCCCATCGCAATTTTTGCGCCTGTCCCAAGTCAGGAAAATGTTGGTCATTGGCTTGTCCTTGTCTTCTTATAAAACTTTAGTTTCTTGATATGCTGGTTATTGGATGTGGTTTGTTTCCATTGATTTATTCACTTTTTTACCTTTTTAAGGCCATTTAGGGCTTGCTATATGATGTGAGGCTCCTCACTGTGTTAAAGACCGTACGGTGACCCCTACATTCTTTGTTTTGGGTCGTTTTAACCTGGATATGGGATGTTGTCTCCTTTACATTTACCCTATTTCCTTTTGTTTTAACTTATGTTTTTTTATATCAAATAAGGTTAATTTGAAGTCCACCTCCCTGTCCAAATTCTAAATTTTCGAAATTACACATACTCACTATACCCCTTCCCTGCCCCTTCCCATTGTCGTTTTCTTATGTAATTTTTTCCCTCTTTTTTTTAAAGAATCGGAAAAACTCTCCAATTCTTTTATTACCTAGGGTACTTATTGGAAGACCCTGGGGTTTACATTGAACCCAAATTTGGTGGAAATATGCTCCTTTGCCAAGGGTAACTTAAAAAATGTCAATAGAAGCTAAAAACGACGTACCGAAGAAATTTACACACATATATATATATACTTGATGAAACAAAATTCTTCTAAACTTTACCTTAAAAACTTTCCTTGCATAAACGGGAAGAACTTCAACATTAGGAACGATATTTTTCCCCTTAAGTAATAAAAACAGCTAATTTACTACGAACTAGAGATAAAAGTGGTCTCATACCATTTGAATTTTTTTTTAATTTTTGCAACAGTATATTTTCCAAGATATATGAACAAAAAAAGAAACGCATATTTTATTTTTATACTCTATATAAATATATAAAAAATATAAATGAGAGAATTATCAAAATATTTAAAAATAATGAAGTTATAAAGAACGATTACAAAAAAAAATCAAACGTTACATCACTTTTTTAAACTCTATGAAGTGTACGGGAATACAGTGTATGACCGCCGTAGGCGTCAAATGAAGATGACAACAATCGGTCACTGACTTTTAAAACAAACCCTTTTGCATTGTTCTTTGGTGAACATCACTTTTTCGCGATTATTGTTGCTACTTCCTGTTGTCCTGTTGCGTTAAATTACAGATATGGGTAAAACGATAGCTTATATGCAGTCATTTTCAGTGAGCTGTGGCATATTTTTGGAAATTGATTTTAAGGAATTGTGGACTGGGTTTGTGAGCTGTTCTAGTAAGCAACATGTATCAAACATTTTTTTTTATTTCTGTCCCGTGGTTTAAGCAATGGCATGCAAAAACTGTTTTTTGCCTAGGTGGTTAACAGAGCGTATCATGTGAGCAAAATTGTTCAAATGCTATGTAAATTATTCTCCTTAGTGCCCTGTAAGTTAACTCTCAAGTACAAAACGATTGCATAAAATCTACATATAAATATAACAATTTTAAAAACATGCGTTTTTTTTTGTTCAGTATATAAACAATATCTCGGCTAGTGAATACCGAAGTAAAAAGAGAGAAAATACTTTAATTCTCAGAAATAAGAAAAAACGTAAAAATCACAAGACTTTTTTAATGTAAGCAGATGATGTTCAAACACTATTCTCTGTTTCCAAATAAAATCAGAGAAGAGTAAGAGTTTCCATGAAAAAATTGTATTCAATAACTATCAACACTGGTTTATTGTTATTATTTGAGTATGATGTTTCTGAAATTGTATACTTTTTAGCTCACCTATCACAAAAGGTCAGTGCGAACTATTGCCATCACTTTGCGTCCGTTGTCCGTCCGTTCAATTGCTTTTTACATTTTTATCAACTCATCGGAAACCACTGAGGCAAATTCAGCCAAACTTAATAGGAATTTGATGTAGAAGGTGCTTAACAAAGATTGCTAAATTCGTTTTGATCCAAAAAAAGAAAACTATAGCCGCCAGCGCAGAACTTATGTTTAAAATTGGACCCGATTGGAAAAGCATAATTTTCATCGCCATGTCTGAAATCACCGAATTCAACCAACCTTTACATGAATGATGCATTGAAGGTCCTTTTTATCAATTGCTTTTTATGAATTGTTCATTTCGTTCCGATCTGACAAAAACATGGCCGCGGAACTTACATTTAATACTGGACCATGTTGGAAAAGCATCATTTTCAACAACTTCTCCGAGACCAAGGCAAATTCATCCAAATTTTACAGAAATGATTTATGTAAGGATCTGTACAAAGATCGCTCATTTCGTTTCTATTCGATTAAGTACATGACTAACAGAACTGAGCATAGCTATAAATTGGACTCATGACAAAATGAAACCTAGAACAACTGAAGGAAATTCAAACAAACAAACACGAATGAAGATTAGGAGGTCTTCAACAAAGATTGCTCATTTCGTTCCGATCCGAGAAAAACATGGCTGTCGCCGCAAAACTTATATTTAACATTGGACCTTTGTGAAAAACAACTTTTTTCTTAACTCCTCTGAAACTACTGAAACGAATTCAATAACACTTTACAGAAATGATGTTTGGAAGGTTCCTTACAAAGATGCCTTTTCGTTCCGATCCGATAAAAGTATGGCCGACAGCAGAAAACATAGCCATTTTGAAAAATCATATATTGTCATCTTTTCCTCTGGAATCACAGTGGCAAATCGAACTTAACTTTACAGGAATTGTGTATGAGAGCTCCTTTACAAAGATTGCTCATTTCGTTTCTATTTGATAAAATCATGGCGTCCAGTGCAGAATATAATTTTAACATTATATCATTGGAACAATAACATTTTTATCTTCTCCTCTTGAACTTCTAAAGCAATTTCAGCATAGGATTGTACAGGGATGATTTATGGTATTGTCCTTTTAGTAAAATTGCTTATTACGTTTTAATTCAGTAAAAAACGTGGCCGTCAGACCTGAAATGAGAAATGATTTTTAACATTTGACTCTATTAGAAAAAATCTCTTTTTTTAAATCATGGTAATAAAATCTGTCATCTGCTTTATTTTGTGTTTCTATGTATATATAGGGTTAACAAAGCAAATGCGTCAAATATACCAATTGTCATATAATAACGAAATCAACGAAGTTTTAAATAGGAATTATATCTATCAAGCCTTCTTTATCCATTGAATTTGCTAAAATATAATCTTTGTGCACATTAAGAAGAATAAAGTAAATAGTGTTAGTCTATTTGCATTGGTCAAAGTCGGTTTCCCTTAAAAACTTGCACTATCTAATATATTGGCTATCAAAAACTATATTTCTTCAGAGAAAACATATTTACTACGTCTATTAACGTCGACCTTCCGCTATGCATTTCGACCATTTCAATGCTGTTGCTGATTTGTAGTATATGGATAACCCAAAATACCCAATAAAATAGATTTGAAGTTAAACTAGAAGTGGTGCCATCAGAAATGATGTCCATCCCCGCACTTCCCTGTTTGACACAGAAAACAGTTCCACTGACAAGCTCACATGTGTCAAAATCGACATCTTGGGGCCTCTTGTTTGTACCAAGACCAATATCAAGAATCGGAAAGCTTATTGCGCATCTGCAGACTACATGCTACAATTGTATTACAAAATTAAATCCATAAATCCAAAAACGTAGGTGGAGTTCCACTGACAGGCTCACATATGTGAAGATTGACATCATGGGGCCTCTTGCTTGCACCAAGACCAATATCAAAAATTCAAAAGCCCATTGCGCATCTGCAGACTATATGTAACAATTCTATAACAAAATTAAATCCATAAATCCAAAAATGAGGAAGGAGTTCCACTGAAAGGTCCATCTAACGGACATACGGACAGACAGACAGACGGACAGACGTACGGACGACGGACGGGATCAAAACAATATCCCCGCATTTTCTTCAGAAAAGTGTGGGGATAATAGATATGTTCCGGGCCAAAAAGATCTTGCTAATAATTTAAATATAAGATCACCTGGTTTAGTGGGTGGTGTTAGAGGCGTGCGCCACCCTTAAACCAGAAAAATAATAATTTTAAGAGAAAAAAAAAGGGATTTTTGGATTAAATTTCCTTCTTGAATTTTCGCAGCTTGCTCCCCTTAGTGCTTTTGTTTTAATTGTGTCCCTTGATCACAAATCCTGGACAATAAATATTTTGAAATTTAGTATTTTGCATTCTGATTTGACAGCTGGTGTGTAAACGTTAAATTTTAAACTAGAAGTGGTGCCATCAGAAATGCTGGCCATCCCCGCACTTCCCTGTTTGACTAAGAAAACAGTTCCACTGACAAGCTCACATGTGTCAAAATCGACATCCTGGGGCCTCTTTTTTGTACCAAGACCAATATCAAAAATCAGAAAGCTTATTGCGCATCTGCAGACTACATGCTTCAATTGTATTACAAAATTAAGTCCATAAATCCAAAAACGTAGGTGGAGTTCCACTGACAAGCTCACATGTGTGAAGATTGACATCATGGGGCCTCTCGTTTGCACCAAGACCAACATCAAAAATCTGAAAACTTATTGCATATCTGCAGACTATATGCAACAATTCTATAACAAAATCAAATCCATAAATTCAAAAATGTAGGAGGAGATCCACTGACAAGCTCACATGTGTCAAAATCGACAACTTGCGGCCTCTTGTTTGCACCAAGACCAATATCAAAAATCGGAAAGCTTATTGTGCATCTGCAGACTATATGCAACAACTCTATAACAAAATTAAATCCATAAATTCAAAAATGTAGGAGGAGTTCCACTGACAAGCTCACATGTGTCAAGATCGACTTCTTGAGGACTCTTGTTTGCACCAGGACTAATACTAAAAATCTGATAGCTTATTGCGCATCTTTAGACTATATATTTAGACTTTAGACTATATGCAACAATTCTATAACAAAATTAAATCCATAAATCCAAAAATGAGAAAGGACAAGGTCCATCTAACGGACAGACGGACAGACGGAGGGACAAGCGGACGAGACCAAAACAATATCCCCCGCATTTTCTTCAGAAAAGTGCGGGAATAATTATAAGATCCTGGTTATAACGATAGATTCAAGAGGTACTTATAATAAACAGTGAAATAAATACACGACCCTAATAGATGGATTTTTAGGTGTCAAAACCCAACTTTTCACCCAATCAGAGCTCAAAACATATGAAAAATAAATTTGAATTCTTGCACCTTTATACATGTAAATATATGTCTGGATGAAATAAATGATATACATGTTTGAACATTGATTTTTCTGGCCTATTTTGAGACAAGCGAACTTTTCAGCTGTGATAAAGTATATTTATAGATTCGATTTTCCCACCTTCGGAACTCTATCAAAAGGCTTTCAAGATATGCTGAAATGTTGATATGTTATTGGCAATTTTCGAAAAATATATGGTTTCATACAGGTTAAACATGAAATAAATTGTCCAGTCAGATTTGAATATAGGGAAATTCGGTTGGAAATGTAAAAGAATACGGGACTTTCGAGATAGAAACTTTCGTGTAATTGAAGGTGGAACGGTCGCCTCAAATACCATTATGAAGAAATAACTGGATTCCTGGCCTATAGTAGTATATAGCGGACGTTGAGACCCATAGGGCCTATGTTAAAGGTCTTCGATTTTTCCCTTCCGATTCCGGTTCCGGAGATCGTTTCCGTTCCGGAACAGAGAAGTGTAATGAATCTGCCAGTGTTATTTAGTATGTCGCTGACCTTTGGCCTCAACACGTATGTTTTGCATTTAGCTTTGGTCTCACTTGTCCATTGCCATTGGCCATGCCCTGTCATTTGCAAATTTTAATCTCGCCCTACCTCAATTCAAGAATCTTTTATTACTCTCGCTGTACCTCAATTCAAGGTTTTTTTATTAGTCTCGCCCTATCTCCATTCAAGGTTCTTTTATTAGTCTCGTCCTACCTCCATTCAAGGTTCTTTTATTAGTCTCGCCGTATCTCAATTCAAGGTTCTTTTATTAGTCTCGTCCAACCTCCATTCAAGGTTCTTTTATTAGTCTCGTCCTGCCTCTATCCAAGGTACTTACCTAGATCTTGCTTTCTACTTTATCTTCTACTTTAGTTTTACCTTTTACTTTGGTCTGGCCCTATCGAATATGCCTTTTAAGGTCTCGTCTTTAGCTTTGGTCTCATGTTAACCTTAACCCTAACCTTTAACCTTACACTTATCCTTGCACTAACCCTTACTTTTCTGTTGTTAGATCAGTAATGTTGTTTTTGTTCACGACTAATCTTAGCCATTCTTTTTGCAGTTTTTCTATACCTCCGTAATTACTTTCCATTTTCAAACTTATTTGAATTTTCTCTCTATTATATCTATCCAAAGTTGATGTGACAACTTTTATTTTTATTTATTATTTTTTTTATTTATTATTTTATTTATCTTTATTTTATTAATACTATTATTCTATAATATATTCTTTTCATTATATTTTTTATATTATTTTTCATTATTGTTATAATTATTTATTATCTATTATCATAACCAATATTCATCATATTTATCTATTTTATCTATAATTTATTTTTTCTTATGTATTTATTATATAATTTTTATTATTTTTGTTCTTATTTTATTATTCAATTATTATATTCTTAATTATTTATTTTTTTTCTTCATTTATTTTTTAAATTTATTCAATTTTTATTATTTTTTTTAATTTATTTTATTTATTTATCTATTTTATTTACTTTATCATTATTATTTATTTATCTATTATCATAACCACTATTTATGATATTTATTTATAATTAGATTTTTTCAAAATTTATTGACTATTTTATTTTATTTCTTTTATCATAATTTTATTATTCATTTATCAGTTTCATTATCTTTATTTCATTTATTTACTAATATATACTTATTATTTCTTTATTTTTTATTTATTATTACTTTTATTATTATTTTATTTACTTTTTATTCCATTTTTAATTTATTGTTTATTATTTATTTTTATTTACTTTTTATTCAATTTTTAATTTATTGTTTATTATTTATTTTTATTTACATTTTTATTATTTTATTTTTTATTTCATTTTCAATTTATTGTTTATTATTCTTTTATTATTTCATTTTTATTTTCATTATTTGTAAGTTAATTTATTGATATTTCAAATCAATTTATGTTTTTTTATTGTATTAATCATTTTGATCATTCCTTTTATTATAATTTTGTTTTTTATTTCATTTTTAAATTATTGTTTATTATTTATCTTTTTTTTTTATTTGTGTTTATTTATTTATTTATTATTATTATTATTATTACCAATATTTATAAATATTTATTTTATTTATTATTATTTATTATTTTTATTATTTTTTTATTCTATTGATTTTTCATGATTATTTTATTTATTTATTCATTTGTTTATTTTAATGTTATTTCTATTTTGGCAAATTATTAGATATACCAACAACTTTATGATTTTGTTTTTTTCCAACTTGAACTACTTTACCCTAACTTTCACTAAATTTAACCCTAACCTGAACATTGATGATTATAACCTAATCACTAATCATTAATATATATGTAATCCTAACACAAAAGATTTAAATAATCCCTATCTTAAACTTGAAAATTATTTTATTTATTAATTAATGATAACCTAACCTAAAGCTTTCAAACATACACTAACTTTAATAATGGTATCATCCCCAATGATGAAATTAGTTTTACCCTAACAAAAGTAACCCTAAACTAAACTGAACTGTTACCATACCCTATTTTCTAATAATGTATAACATTACCCATACCTCTAACCCTGGGCTTTATTAACCACAGCTAAGTCTAAGGCATCCCTGGCCCTAATTCTTTTTCATAACTTAACCCTAGTCTTATCATATCTGTTACCCTATTCATACTGATGGATATCATATTTCATTGAAAACACATAATGAAACTGTGGCTAAGAATTAACACAAATCATCAACGACATTGATATAAACTTCAATGACAGAAACATAATGAAATAAAACAAGATATGGAAGCACTTTGGTATGAATGTTAAGAAGTGGAAGAAGAAAAGGAAACGTCAAGTGAAAACAAATTGATTTTAAAGACAATATTAACTACAAATACAAGCATCGATGATTAAAGATCAACATGAAGTGATACAACATATGAGAAACACACCGATATGAACAACAAATACAAGAATAAATGGATAAAGGTCAATATAAAAGTATACAACATATCAAAATACACTGACATGAACATCAAAACACAATAACACAGTTATAACATTAACATAAAGTGGTACTATGGATACAAATTGATACTGAAGATAATATGAAAACTAATGTGAAATGAAATACTAAAAGCGGAAGCATAACGTCAACTATGACTATCAACTGACATTAACTAAGAACACAAATAGATATTGAAACAATATGAACTATAAATACAAACATAAGGATAAACATGAAGTAATACAACATGAAATTGAACACAAACACAACAGAACATGAGAACTTAACAACATTAATGTAAGCTAAACAAAAAAATAACGTCAACTATAACAATGAATTGACACAGGACATGTAAACATATGAACATTAACACGAATGTGAACACCAAATCATAAGCATACAGTTAACTACGACTATAAATAACTTAATGCCGAAATTTCTTTGAATTTAAATTCTGCATATGCAAATTTCGACAAATTATATCTCTTCAGTGCAGATAAAATCTAAATGTCTGGAAAACATAAAACCATAAATCATATAAAGTGATATTAAAACATGTAAACATATAAATATTAACACTGATGTGAACCAAAAAAATATAAACATAACGTTAGCTATGACAATAAATTGAAATTCTGCATATAGGCATAATATAAATATTAATTTCTTTCAATGAGTTTATAAATGATTCATTCAGAAACTACAAAATGTTGTATGTGGGCAGTTTGGCAATAACCTTAAGGGCTAAAATGTCGTATGTCAGTTTCAGGCTTCATAATTAGACTTAGAGGTTCAAGTGATATTGTGCTGGCATTGGTATCGTGAATGTATAATTGATTTGGTTTTTCAAGTAGAAAGTATGAAAAATAAACAAAAATAGACCTTTTTTTTGCTTCTACTGAAAAGTTGCAAAATTGCATAAATGACATATTGGAAGCCCACCGACGTTATGTCTCTTCAGTGCAGATAAAATATAAATGTCTGGAAAACCATGTAACCATAAACCATATAAAGTGGTATTAAAACATGTAAACATATTAATATTAACACTGATGTGAACCAAAAAATATAAACATAACGTCAGCTATGACAATAAATTGACCCAAACTATGAAAACAAATAGATACTGACGACAAAATGAACACCAAATACAAACAGAAAACGTTAAACCATCAACATAAACTGACACAAGATATGTAAACATGCAACCATTGACACGGGTGTTTATGCCAAAACACCAAACATAACGTTAAGTATGAACACAAAAACAGCAATAAATGACAACAAATGCAAACTTGAACACCAAAACACAATATGAAATGTAAAATATGAACACAAAGACAGCAATACATGACAACATAAAGACATTAAAAGAACTGAAACATGAAAACATAACAAGATACATTAAACATGAACAATAACACAACAAAACATCATACCTTTACCATATTCAATTGAACTGTTACATGAAAACTTAATATGATATGTTAAATATGAACATAAATGCAACAAAGTTGAAAAATAAATCTAAACATATATATGAAAACACAACATGACACATCAAACATGAACATTATTACAACAAATTATGAAAAGAAATGCTAACTTGTACATGAAAATACAAACTGAAACGTTAAATGTCAAGATTTGGTTACGCAAAACATTAAACGTATCGATGTTTATGAAGACTTTAACACAAAAACACAAGATGAAATGTAAAATATGAACATAATTACAACAAATTATGAAGATAAATGCAAACTTGACATGAAAACGTAAGATGAAACGTTAAATATGAACACAAATACAACAAACGCGAAAACTTATTGACATTAATGGAAACAAAACTTAAATAAACCATTAAATATTAAGCTCTGTCCTTAGCTGATTTTCGCTTTACATTTAGATCTTATTGGTTATTTGTTCTCTTTCAGTTTTTAACATCTTTGAGTTTATGGTCTTCCAAACGTTTAGATTTTATCTGCACTGAAGAGACATAAGTTGTCGAAATGCGCATATGCAGAAAATACATTCACAGTAACTTCGGTATTTAGTTATTTGTTAAAAATGACACAATCACATAGACATATTGTCTTCATTATCGATTTGTTTAAATATTTTGATGTGATTGTGTCATTTTTAACAAATATTTAATGGTTTATTTAAGTTTTGTTTCCATAAATGTCAATAAGTTTTCGCGTTTGTTGTATTTGTGTTCATATTTAACGTTTCATCTTACGTTTTCATGTCAAATTTGCATTTATCGTCATAATTTCGCGTTTGTTGTATTTGTGTTCATATTTAACGTTTCATCTTACGTTTTCATGTCAAATTTGCATTTATCGTCATAATTTGTTGTAATTATGTTCATATTTTACATTTCATATAGTGTTTTTGTGTTAAAGTCTTCATAAACATCGATATGTTTAATGTTTTGTGTCACCAAATCTTGATATTTGACGTTTCAGTTTGTATTTTCATGTACAAGTTAGCATTTCTTTTCATAATTTGTTGTAATAATGTTCATGTTTAATGTGTCATGTTGCGTTTTCATATTTAAGTTAAGATTTATTATTCAACTTTGTTGCATTTATGTTCATATTTAACGTTTCATATTAAGTTTGCATGTAACAGTTCACATGAATATGGTTAAGGTTTGATGTTTTGTTGCGTTATTGTTCATGTTTAATGTATCTTGTTATGTTTTCATGTTTCATGTTTCAGTTCTTTTAATGTCTTTATGATGTCATGTATTGCTGTCTTTGTGTTCATATTTTACATTTCATATTGTGTTTTGGTGTTCAAGTTTGCATTTGTTATCATTTATTGTTGTTTTTGTGTTCATACTTAACGTTATGTTTCATGTTTTGGCATAAACACCCGTGTCAATGGTTGCATATTAACATATCTTGTGTCAGTTTATGTTGATGGTTTAAAGTTTTCTGTTTGTAATGTGTGTTCATTTTGTCGTCAGTATCTATTTGTTTTCATAGTTTGGGTCAATTTATTGTCATAGCTGACGTTATGTTTATATTTTTCGGCTCACATCAGTGTTAATATTCATATGTTTACATGTTTTAATATCACTTTATATGGTTTATGGTTTCATGTTTTTCCAGACATTTAGATTTTATCTGCACTGAAGAGACATTAAGTTGTCGGAATTTGCATATGCAGAATTTAAATTCACAGTAATTTCGGTATTAAGTTATTTATAGTCGTAGTTAACTGTATGCTTATGATTTGGTGTTCACATTCGTGTTAATGTTCATATGTCTACATGTCCTGTGTCAATTCATTGTCATAGTTTAGCTTACATTAATGTTGTTAAATTGTCATGTTCTGTTTTGTTTGTCTTCAATTTCATGCTGTATTACTTCATATTTATCCTTATGTTTGTATTTGTAGTTCATATTGTTTCAATATCTATTTGTGTTCATAGTTAATGTCATTTGATAAACGAATAAATACAAATAAAAAAGATAAATAATAAACAATAAATTAAAGATTAAATAAAAAATAAAATAATAACAAAAGTAATGATCAAACTGATAAATTCAATAAAAAAGAACATTAATTAATTTAAAATATCAATAAATTAACTTACAGATAATAAAAATAATAATGAAATAATAAAAGAATAATAAAAGAATAATAAACAATAAAAAATAAACAATAAATTAAAAATGAAATATATCCAAAAAAAGTAATAAAAAAGTAATTAAACATAAATAATAAACAATAAATTAAAAATGAAATAAAGAGTAAATAAAATAATAATAAAAGTAATAATAAATAAAAAAGAAATGATAAAGAATATACTAGTAAATAAATGAAATAAAGATAATGAAACTAATAATTGAATAATAAAATTATAATAAAAGAAATAAAATAACATTATAAATAAATTTTCAAAAAATCAAATTATAATTAAATATCATAAATATTGGTTATGATAATAGATAAATAAGTCATAATAATAAAGTAAATAAAATAGATAAATAAATAAAATAAATTTTATATATAATAAAAATTAAATCAATTTAGAAAATAAATGAAATAAGAAAAATAAATAAATAATTAATAATATAATGATTAAATAATAAAATAATAACACAAATGATAAATAATATAATAAATATTTTTTTTAAATTATAGATAAAATAAATAAATATAATAAATATTGGTTTTGATAATAGATAATAAATAAATATAATAATAATGAAAAATAATATAAAAAAGTATAATGAAAAGAATAAATTATAGAATAATAGTATTAATAAAATGAAAATAAATAAAATAATATATTAAAAAAATAATAAATAAAAATAAAAGTTGTCACAGCAACTTGGGTTAGAGATAGTAGAGAGAAAATTCAAATAAAATTGAAAATAGAAAGTAATTATGGAGGTATAGAAAAAACTGCAAAAAGAATAGCTAGGGTTAGTCGTGAACAAAAACAACATTACTGATCTAACAACAGAAAAGTTAGGGTTAGTGCAAGGATAAGTGTAAGGTAAAAGGTTATGGTTAAGGTTAACATGAGACCAAAGCTAAAGACGAGACCTTAAAAGGCATCTTCGATAGGGCCAGACCAAAGTAAAAGGTAAAACTAAAGTAGAAGGTAAAGTATAAAGCAAGATCTAGGAAAGTACCTTGGATAGAGGTCGGACCAGACTGAAAAAAGAACCTTGAATGGAGGTAGGACGAGACTAATAAAAGAACCTTGAATTGAGATACGGCGAGACTAATAAAAGAACCTTGAATGGAGGTAGGGCGAGACTATTAAAAGAACCTTGAATGGAGATAAGGCGAGACTAATAAAAGAACCTTGAATGGAGGTAAGGCGAGACTAATAAAAGAACATTGAATTGAGGGAGGGCGAGAGTAATTAAAGAACCTTGAATTGAGGTAGGGCGAGACTAATATTTGCCAATGACAGGGCATGGCCAATGGCAATGGACAAATAACAAAATACCGGGAGATTACTGTGAATTTTGGTTCTGCATATGCGCATTTCGACAACTTATGTCTCATCAGTGCAGATTAAATCAAAACATTTGAAAATCCATGAACCGAAATGTGTGTAAAAGCTGATTGAGAACAAATTAGACAAGTGAGACCAAAGCTAAATGCAAAACATACGTGTTGAGGCCAAAGGTCAGCGACATACTAAATAACACTGGCAGAATAATTACACTTCTCGGTTCCGGAACGGAAACGATCTCCGGAACCGGAATCGGAAGGGAAAAATCGAAGACCTTGAACATAGGGCCTATGGGTCTCAACGTCCGCTATATACTACTGCCTATTTTTATGAATATATATCGCCTAAAAATAAAATATTTATGAAATGAAGGACGGAAGCGTATACTTATAATATTCCTTACATGACAATTCATTAAGTAAGATTTAATTGACGAAAATAATTAACCAGAAGCGCTACAAATGATTAAATAAAAATCACCCTTAGCTCAACAGTGTTTATAAATTAATAATTCTAATATAATTTGTATATTAGGAAATACGCTGCTATGATTGGCTGCATTGACTTCCGGTAGCAATTGTCTGAAGTCGGATTTTTCGATAGACGTCGTTGACCGAACTACATTTAAGTTCACCTTGAAAGGAATTTATTGGAGTATAAACGGGACCGAGTCACTCACAAACACATCATAAAAGTCCTTCGGACTTTTATTTGTTTGTGAGTGTTTTGGTCCCGTTTATACTCCAATAAATTCCTTTAAAACGGTGTTTAATCCTATAGTGATTCCCTCTCAATGTATTAAAAGGGGGCAAGGGTATTAACTGTTATTACGTTATAGGGCAAAATTGATTCTCTGTTAGCTGTTATTGCAAAAAATAATGTTGTGTTAGCTGTTTTGGGGTAGTTCTGTGTTAGCTGTTATGATGAATATTTAGTTCACTGTTAGCTGTTATTGAACAGTTCAGTTTGGTGTTATTACAAAGAATACGCCAAAAAATTTTAAGTAAATCAATTAAAAAAATATATATAAGTAAGAGAAGAAAGAATGAAAGGGACAACCGGGACAACCGGGAGTTTTGATTGCCACTGGAAAAGGGGACAAATGGGTAGGAGCAGGAAAATTAGCCTTCTATACGAGTCCTAGCGACTCTGCTCTCTTTAGACAATATAGAAGGGGTCTTTATACCGCATGAAGCGTTGCGTTTCTGCACACAGTTGTTTGGCTACAATGGTTCGCGGTCATGCTTTCTGTATTATGACCTGACTACCTCGCATAGACAGAGCATTTCCCTATCCACCAACTGGGGACGCGCCCGGCAGCTGTGTGGCCGAAGCCCCTGAAAACCGATTCAGGTGCCGGGGATTTGAAATAAAATAGATTCCCATCACAACATACATTTTATAACCTCAAGACTTGACACGTTTTTCGTAGAATCTTATATACTTGTTGCCCTTTTTAATATCATATAATTTAACAGTGTTTTGGGACTTTTTAGCTCGAATTCTAAGTTAGGATTAGCTTAATTAAGCAAAATGTAGACGAAGAAGTTATACAGTTGTAGACAGTAGCTATATGATTACGCTGAAAACAACAGTCAAATACTGAACTATAAAGAAACCGGAATAGACTATATACTAGTATGGCAAATTAGTCGAATGAATCATACTTTATCTCTACAACAAGAGTTGAAATTGAAAAACACTCATACAAAAAATGAAATTGAACACCAATAGCTACATAATGAGAAAAGAAAATTTGAGCAATGAAAATTCACACATACTGATTTTTGAAAGTTGTTCGAATATTCGGTCCTTGACAACTGAAAAACATGTTAATAAAACACAAAGCAGTAAGACAATGTAATACATATTCAACTGCGCATTTCATTCTTAGCACATTGGTGGATCCAGAAGGGGGTTCCGGAGGTTGGAAACACCTTTTTTCTGGACAGTCATGTATTTTTTCTATGAATATCCTGATGTTTTATCAAGAAATACCCCCAAAAATTATCGTGCCTCGCTCCGTTCGGCGATATTTCCTTTCATTTCCATTTGTAACCCCCTTTCTTATTGCCTGGATCCGCGCCTGTAGCACCACTAAGACGATACTTCTTGTTGCATTTGAGTTTGTCAGTTCTGAGATAGGACCTAATAATTTTATTCACGAAAATAATTAGACTTCATGCGAGCTGTTACTACTAGAGCGGGTTGAAAAATTTAACTAGCCTAATCCAAGACATTTAAAAAAATTCAGAGCTATTGTATTTTTTGCCTTGTATAGTGATAATGAGTAACATATAACATATATGCAAATCTAAAAAGGAAAGTTCCATTATAAGCCAGTTTAGGTTAAGTGCCCATACATTAGAAATTGAAAGGGGCCGTTACAAGAACATTGAAAGAAATATGCGTATTTGTCTGTCGTGTAATGATGAGAGCATTGAAGATGAATATCACTTCTTCTCAATATGCTCTCATCATGCATCACAGAGGAATATGTATATTCAGAAATTAAGTAAACATTCATACACAATGTCAAAATCTAATATTACTATTAAAGATATGTCTTTTATATTCAATAATAAATTTATTGATATCCTAAAACTAAATGCCAAATTTATAAACGAATATTTAGAAAAAGCTAAAGCCTGTTTGGCATATTTCAATACAAAATTGTAATTATCTCACACTATATTTTTCATTATTTCTAGTATTTATTATGGTGGAAATCATCGTCAACATTGTTTTATATTTTTTTATATTTTCTATGTTTTAATTAATTGTAATGCCATAACCATTTAATATGAATGTGATTGAGCAATAAAATATTTATATTACTATTATTAAGTCACCCAAACGAAGTTTGGTGACTTATTGGAAGTTTGGTGACTTATTGTTTTTACTCTGTTTCTTATTAAGTCACCCAAAAGAAGTTTGGTGACTTATTGTTTTTACTCTGTTTCTTATTAAGTCACACAAACGATGTTTGGTGACTTATTGTTTTTACTCTGTTTCGTATTAAGTCGCCAAAACAAAGTTTGGCGACTTCTTGTGTTTGCACAGTTTCTTATTATTAAGTCGCCCAAACAAAGTTTGGCGACTTCTTGTGTTTGCATCGTTTCTTCTTATTATTATTTTTCCGCCTCTAAAAATCATCTTGTCCCACCAAATTCTCAGAGACCACTTGTCCAATCTCAATCAAACTTCACAGGAAGGTAGATCACCACCCAAAGATGTGCACTTGGGTGTTGAAGTGTTGAAATTTTCCAAATGACCACCGTCTTTGATCATTGTGAACTTTGACCCCAAATCATATTATTGGATTAACTCGGAAACTGTAAAAGATAGCTGATAAAATGTAATGACAAAAATGTAAGTTAGGTCATGACGGAAATTTCATACATTTAGATCGAAATTCTATGGTCAACCGTTCAGGAGTTACGACCATTGAAAGTTTCGTCACATCTTTTAAGTTGGGTTTTCTCGAAGAAGGTTAGAGACAGAAACCTAAAACCTTTTCCATTCAACTTAGATGATATGTGTTACATTTAAAAATGCCAGAGTCAAAGGTCATTGGTCACTTTGAACTTTGACCCTAAACCTTGTTTTTGTAACAACTAGATAGCTGATTAAATGTAATAGCAAAACGTGTGTCTTGTTAAGATCTTCCTTTGTAACATTGGTCCAAAATTATTTGATCATTTCTTGCTATTTAAATGAATGAAAATTACTTCATTATATATCATTTGTGGTTTGACATTGATAACCTTAACGTCAACTGAAATTAGAATTTTATTAGTGTTGTAGGTGATGACAGGTATATAAATATATTTAAATAATTGGGGAAAATAAACCATCTGTTCTAATTAACTAGTTAAGATTATAAAATGTTTTACCTAAAACAACCAGTGTTACGCATGTGGCATTTATCAACTTTAGATTTGACAGTTTAATTACTGGTAGTCATACAGCTAAATAATTGATCCTGATAAAACTTCATGTAACCAAAAAAAAAACGTCATGTAATATTTAAAAAAAGAAATGATTATATTATATGATGAGACAGGATATAAAGTTTTCATATTGAATCAAAACACTACTAGCACTGTTCGATGAAAAAATAATGAGTTGAAGACACAAATTCTTACATGATGAATAAAAAAGGAAATTATTTCAGAACACATTAATCATTGGTGAAAAAATTACAACAAAACATTTTTATTATTATTATTCCTCAATGGATTTTACAAACTTTGTCCAAACTTTATCTCAGAGATGGGTAGTCATAATGACACAACTTTCTGACGCAATCCTTGTAAATTTTGACCAGTGAATCAAAGCACTAATCGCACTGATAGACGAAGACATAACGAGTTTAAGAAACTAATTCTTACATGAGGAATAAAAATAATATTTCAGAACAACTTATTACAATCATTGGTGGTACATATACAACAAAACATATTTTTCAAAGAGCAGTTGAGCATGGAATCTGGTTTGGGCGACTTGTGTTTGCATGCAAACATATAATCACGCGTTATTATTAAGTCTCCCAAACGAAGTTTGGGGAGACTTATTGTTTTTGCTGTGTTTCTTTTTATTAAGTCTCCCAAACGAAGTTGGGAGACTTATTGTTTTTGTTGCGTTTCTTATTATTATTATTATTCTTCTTCCATCTTTCTTTATTCTCGTCGCAATGAACTTGTCCATTGAAAATCTCAGAGACCATAAGACCTAGAGCTTTCAAACTTGGTAGCATACTAGCCCCATGTATCTAGATGTGCAGTGAGAATTTTTTTTTCAAAGGGGGTCCATTAAGGGTACTTTTGGGGGTGTCAAATAGGGGTGGGGTCGTCCTATAGTAATCCGATGGGAAAATGAAATTTTGAATGATTTTCATCATATACTTCATTGTTTCTCAAAAACTATAAACACTAGCTCCATGAAACTTCATTGGAAAGATGAGGGTCATGTAAGAAAGGGTTCCACAGCATT
>MJUU01032773.1:12821-27734 GCA_002080025.1 Modiolus philippinarum | reverse complement strand
GAAGGCTACAAATGTACTTGCAACAAGTTGTATGCATAACTACAAGTCTCTGCATATGATTTAACTTCTTGTCTAGATAGTCCTGTATTACGTGCAGATTTACTTAAAAAGACATCCAATAAATATAGCAGGGGACAAGCTGATTTACTGATGAGATTCTGAAGTCGCTGTAATTTAACATCAACATCTTTATTTATGACAGACAGCTGTTTCCATACTCCTGAAAAACATGTACTGAGCAAAATAAAAAAAATGCAATTGTTTCATTTCCCAAACAATGATGTTAGCATGAAAAATAGAAATTGGAGTAAATCTAGGGCTTCATATTTTACGAAAGGATATGGAGTAAATGAACATGAGACCATAACACATATGTTAACTAAAACTGCAATAATTTTAATGAGCTGTATGGCCATTTCGAAAATTTATTCCTCATCAGCAGCACTAGAACCCAAACAAAGGAAATCCATAATTTCAAAAAATGTTAAAAACATGGATATTTTGATACAATAAAATTAGATTACAACTGTAGAACTACATTTAGAACAAATATAGCCATCATATCTTTCTCCTCATCACTATGGACAATTTAAAATGTTTATGGATTGTACATGTATAAATGTACATGTATCTCCATGTGAATAAATGTAAATATAGACCGATGTCATGGATGCCCTAAGGGCCATATGAATGAACAATTTGAAGTGATTAGATTTGTTAAGTACATAAAACATCTGTATGTCAAAGTACAAAGTACAATGGCTGAAGAGTCATAAGTGTACAAATTATGAGAATTCGTATAATCAGAATCTTAAATATCACACTTGTATTAAATGTATTTGTCCGGACGGTACCCGTGTGTATTGTCTTCATGTTTTATGTACTTCATTGGAAGGGTCCTCGTCTTGATAAGTTGGACTTTTTTCTAATTTGATTTTTACTGTGAGTCTTTTTGTGTATTTATATTTAGCCATTCACCACACATAGGGGCAGGGTTTGGATCCAAGAAAACGAATTTAACCCCACCGAAATTTTTGCGCTGTACCAAGTCAGGAATATGTTGGTAATTGGCTTGTCCTTGTCTTCTCATAAAATTTTAGTTTCTTGATATTTGGGTTATTGGATGTGGTTTGATTCCATTGATTTATTCACTTTTTTACCCTTTTGGGGGCCATTTAGGGCTTGCTGTATGGTGTTAGGTTCCTCACTGTGTTGAAGACCGTACGGTGACCCCTAGATGCTTTGTTTTGGGTCGTTTTAACCTGGATATGGGATGTTGTCTCCTTGACATTTACCCCATTTCCTTTCTTTTTCATACATGTAATACTTCAACTCATAACACATGCCATATAAGAGTAAATATAAAAAATTTAAGAATAACTACCTGTATTAACTCTAGAAACCTTGAGACTATTAACATTTTCTGGTCTCTGGTATTTTTCTATAAGCAAGGTAATCATTTGTTCATTTGCCCTGGATCTAAGTCCATAATTGACATAGGCAGCCAGGTGGTCATTAACTTTTGGACTTGTTTCCTCATCGAAGTTGATGAACTGTCTCATAGAATTGATGACATTGGCAATGTCAGTCGAATCATTCTCAATTACGTTGTCCCCACAAGTATCATTGCATGTTTTGGGATCTACATTGTCTTCGTCTGAAGATTCTTCTCCTGAACTAATGTTACTTGAAATGTCTGAATATATAAAATTTTCTTATTGGCTAGAGCATTGGGGGTCGAACCTAGTCCAAAAAGTTTGTCCAATTTTCTTGGTAACTGTCCTTTGGACACGTGACGTTTTGACTTAACTTGGTCATGGACGAAACTGATGCCATTGGTTTTAGAATCATTACATTGTTGTGTAAATGTCAGTGGTGATTTAGACACCGTTGCCGATGGTTTGGTAGAAGATTTAACCGGATTGACACTTTACCGTTGTACATTGAAAGCCTGTTTCTAATTTTGCAACATATTTTGAACCAACAGTTGATTTTGCACCATCAAACTATAAACATCCGGTACAGGACCAGGTAATACTTCCGAAATGGTTTTTTTACATCACATGTCAAATTGACATTATCTCCGCCCACATCTTCGATTTTAAAAATACTGGCAGGAAAAGTGTTATTGTTACTGTCCAAACCCGAAAACAATAATAATATGTTAATCATTATCTTGCGCTCTGTGTTACTAATAGAACTTGTCTTGGCCGTGCCAGATAGTTCATTCACACTTTCAATGTTATGGTCGTCCGCCATTATGTCAAAACTGGCGGGAAGTGACAATATGTAAACAAAACACATATGCACTGTTAAATACAAAATATTAATTTCCAGATCTAAGATTTAGTCTCCAAGACATAAATCCATGATGAATATAATAAAGAATGAAAGAAACAATCTCAGAATAATGTATAAACTCGAATAGTCACTGAGAGTAAAAAAAACACCTTTTGACCTCGATAAATCTACTAGCGAAGTGACCTCTAAATCTGCGTGGGCATTTCATGGGAACTCTCAGCATAATTGGTTTAATAAAATTATAATTTTAAATATAATGGGAGCCATTAATTTTTTAAAGGGGTTTACATTCGGTTTATTGTTTGCTAGATGTTGAAAGCATTCTGTTGTGAAAACGTTAAATGTCAAAAAGGAAAATAATATATGGTTATAGAATGGGATTTTTCATATTGGTAGGGTACTATGTCCAAAGATGGTCGTATTTGGCCGAGGCAACTCCGAGGCCTTATACGGCTGTCCGAGGCCCAATACGACTCTCCGAGGACATTAGACAGGACCAATGTGAAAAATAACATTCTATGACGCCTTGGTATGTAAAACTGCATACTATCGATTCAATGGCAACAAAATGGGGGAAGGACTTGTCAGTCAATTTTTATGTTTACTTAAATTCCTTTATTCTCAAGTTTATTTTCATGCATTTCTGCTATGGGAAACAGTCTCCAACAATTGTAAATTTGACTTGTGACTGCGTTTTCTATATATAACGACATGGATAAACATTGTGATGTCTGTCAGCCACGCAAATGGCTCAAGTTAAATTCAGCGAGTGGTGATCACCAGAAAAAGATTTACTGTTCTCATATTTGTAGCATTTTGTGTCGAAATCTGATTGTTGACATGTTTGAATACTATGATGTTTCATATTAAAAATCCCTAATTTCAGAATGTCAACAAAACAGCGTTGTCATTGATCTCCTTGAACTTTTGCAAATACGGGACTTTTGAGATAGGAACTCTTGTGTAATTGAAGGCGGCTGAAATACCAGTTAGTCACAGTGACTGGCTTCTTGACTTATTAAAATAAATACATACCACATAAAACACAAAATATTTATGTAACTGAAGTGTATATTTTTTAAATGTTCCCACTTGCCAATTCCTAAACTAAATTTTAATTGACGAAAACAATTAATTCAATATAAACCACCCTTAGCTCAACAGTGTTCATTAATAAGGGATTCCCTCTCAGTGTATTGATGTATTGATTTTTATGTATAATATCAGAAATTTATACGGTTTGAACACGACTCATAAATCCCGTATTGAATGTAGAAATACGGGATCGGATCCCGGAAATGAAACTGAATTTCCGTTTTAAAATAAATCGTTATAAAAAATGTACGAATGATTTACATTGTAGCAGTCGAGCAGATTATTAACATGGAATTATGTTCTGTTCATGATATTGCCGCCATTTTGAGCCAGTAAATCCCTATTGGGCCTGCTTGGCCGTATTTGTCCAGTTAACCTATCTATATTTGCTCTAACCATTTTGTATTACATAGACAATTTCAATCATACTTTACATAACTGTTTAATAAATGCATGATATTCTGAAAAAGGGTCGATTACATAACTTATCTATACGAGATAATTTACGAAAGGATGTGGAGTATATGGACCTGAGACCACAACACATATGTTAACTCCAACTGCAATAAATTTTAATGAGCTGTATTGCCATTTCCTCATCAGCAGCACTACAACCCAAGCATAGGAAATCAACAATTTCATAAATTCATAAATATGATTTATATGATTAGATATAGTGCAGCAACCTGTCGTGAATATCTAGCTTATTTTCAGAGTTTAATCAACCAGCATGACACACGGCTAATTTATACCTATTATTGAAGGAAATGATATGACGCTTTGGTTTTGCAAATGTTTAGAATCGAAGGTCAAAGGTCAAATTTTCAAAATTTACTTTTTTGCAGATTTCAAAAGTTTCAAAGCACACCTCAAAATATTCTCATATGATTGCTTTTATTACCATCGATTTTGTCTCTCAGGTGTTTTATGATAAAGATATCAAGAACAATAACCAATAAGCAATGTGAATTATGTCCCTTTTCTCAAATGAGGAAATTTTTCACTTTTAGGGATTTCAAAGCAAAATTCATTGCCAAAAATAAGTAAGATAACGAAAAAAATAATTTACATACATTAAATGAGTATTTATATTTTTTTTTACGAACTGACATTTGTGACAAAAGTATAGTCCAATGAAAATACCTTGTTGAAACAACCAATGAGAGTCATTGTTTTAAAACAATTTTATCAAAACTTTTGTAAACAAATAATATAAAAGTGACATAAATAACTCAAATAACAAAATACCGAGGTTACTGTTAATTTGGGTTCTGCAAATGTGCATTTCGACAACTTATGTCTCTTCAGTGCAGATAAAATCAAAATATTTGGAAGTCCATAAATCGAAATAGGTGTAAAACTGATAGAGAACAAATAACCAATCAGATCTAAATAGGAAAGCCAAAATCAGCTAAGGACAGAGCTATGCAAGAGGGAGATACTCCTTAGTTTTAAATAAAATTTACTAAAATTTAGATATTGCATGTTTCCAAACAAAATCGGTTTTCGGGCCAGCACCGAAGTACTTGCTACTGGGTTGGTGAATACCCTCGGGGACGAACAGTCCACCAGCAGTGGCATCGACCCAATGGTAACAAATAACAAAATACCGAGGTTACTGTTAATTTGGGTTCTGCAAATGCGCATTTCGACAACTTATGTCTCTTCAGTGCAGATAAAATCAAAATATTTGGAAGTCCATAAATCGAAATAGGTGTAAAACTGATAGAGAACAAATAACCAATCAGATCTAAATAGGAAAGCCAAAATCAGCTAAGGACAGAGCTATGCAAGAGGGAGATACTCCTTAGTTTTAAACAAAATTTACTAAAATTTAGATATTGCATGTTTCCAAACAAAATCGGTTTTCGGGCCAGCACCGAAGTACTGGCTACTGGGTTGGTAAATACCCTCGTGGACTAACAGTCCACCAGCAGTTTAAAAATGTTTTAAAATGTTTAAAAACTGATAGAGAACAAATAACCAAAGTGATCTAAATGTAAAGGCAAAATCTGCTAAAGACAGAGCTTTGCATGAAGGAGATACTCCTTAGTTTTCAAAAATGACAAAGTCTATGTATGGCTATGGGAAACTTCAAAATTGGTCAAATCAAAATCTAAAATAGAAAGTGAACTATGGAATCATGCAATTAAAGTTCTCTGAAAGGAGAAGGAGGGGTCGCATAAAGCATACCAGTACCCCCTCAAAACATAGAATTGTAAAGTGCATGCTTGGCTGTGGGAAACCCAACAAATGGTCAGGTCAAAACCTGATCAAAAGGTGCAGTGTGGCATCATGTGTTAAAGACTCTTTGAAAGTTTCATCAAATTCTAATAACTGGTTTGGGAGGAGTTGCAGACGACATACCAGTATCTAATGACAAATGCATTGCGTAAACCATGTATGGTTATTTGAACCCTAATAATTGCTCAGATTAAGACCTAATTTAGGAGGTGCAATTGTTTTATTGGGACTAAAAGAAGATTAATTTAATTTTCAATAATTTCGAATTTCTTCTGTGATCGAGCTCTGCTTTTTATTGTATCATATTTCATTGAAACTGAATGATGCTTTATGAAAATCGAAACGCTAAAATATGTCCGGCATCATTTTGAAAATTATCATCTTCCAATTTTTTTTCTTAAAAAATATTGATCATGTATCGAAAAGGGGGGATTCGGGAATCTGAGAGTACTGTAGTTTTTATATCTCGTTTACACGCATGAATAAGCAGTATTTTTGTTGTTTGCACTTGTATTATACTTCACTTAAACATTCTATCGTGCTAAGTTAGTGCATATGTTGTATAATAAAATTGGAAACTAGTTGCACCTTTCATATCAAGAGGATATATTTCATTTTCAACATTCAAAATTTAACGAGACCAATTCAGATCAGTCATTATTGCTTTGAACGCCACTCCAGGCAACAAGCTAAGAAAAGTATAATGTTTTGACCTGTTCGATAGTCATGTTCAACAGAATTTCATGAAACTGTATAGCTATTGAAGAATTAATGCTTAGATGTGCATATATTGACAGAGAACTCTAAATAATGTCTTTTCTGGAACTCTTTCACCTTTTAAACTTGGAAATGTAATCAAGTAACCACTGAAGCGGGTCATATCCGTTAAATTTTTCATACAATGTATTTCTTGTTTGCAATAGAAAGGTACATGAAACGTAGTATATATATACTGGTTTATGCCATTTTAGATTTTGATTTGACCAATTTTGAGGGTTTCCCAAAGCTGTATATGGACTTTGTCATTCTTTGTCACAAGGGGTATTGGTACGCTTTCCGCAACGCTGCATAAACAAACGAAGAGAATTTGATGAAACTTTCAGAGAATTGTTGTCACATGATGGCATAGTGCACTTTATATTTTAGACTTCGATTTATCAATTTTTGAAGTGTCCCATTGCCAAACATAAACTTTACCATGCATTATCTGAGGGGGTAATGGTATATCTTTACATGTCTCTTCTTTGCAAAACAAATCAAAACAGTTGGAAATCCAGACACCGATGTATGTGTAAAACTCTTTTCTATAATAATGAACCACTCACAGAAGTAAAAGGAGGAAATTACTCGCGGAATATTATTAATTTTAAAGGTCATTTCAAAGAATGCATACAAGCACCAAAAAAAGGTCTTAAAGTCTTATTTTCTCTAAGAAAATTATTTTCAAATTTTGAACAATTACCTGTAAATTTTTCTTGTAAACTATTTGACACTCTTATTAGACATGTCATTCATCGGGCTGACAAAAATATCTATCATTAACTAATTGTTCATTGTATGTTGTATATATGTTTTGTATTGTTTTGTATTGCTTTGACCCAACGGGTGTAAATTTGCAGTAAAGAATACTGTAAAGGCTGAAAGAGAACTAATTACAAATAGAATCTGAAAGGGAAAGCCCAAATCAGCTAAGGACAGAGCAGTGCAAGAGGGAGATACTCCTTAGCTTTTTACAAAATTTTCTAAACTTAGATATTGCAAGTTTTCAAATGAAATCAGTTTTCGGGTAAGCTGGCCACTGGGTTGGTGAATATCCTCGGGGACTAATAGTCCACAAGCAGTGGCATCAGCCCAGTGGTAGTGAGTAGCAAAATACAGAAGTAACGGTGAATTAATTTTCTGCATATATGCATATCGACAACTTATGTCTCTTCAGTTCCGATCAAATCAAAACAATTGGAAATTCGAGAAACCGAAATATGTGTAAAAGCTGATAGAAAATTATTACCAATAGGAATTAGAAAGGAAAGTCGAAAATCATTTATGGACAGAGCTATGTAAGAGGCGTTTGTCTCTTGTCTTCCTTATGGTTTCCTATTGTACCTTATCTTTCATTTCAAATAAAATCGGTATGACGTCGCTTTTCTTTGTACACTTAATATGGGAGTGAAAGCCACATATCATGCCCCGAAAGGCACATGTTGAAACAGGCTAATGTGGTAACGTTACGCAATCAAAACATTTCACGAAATTTTCAAAAATACTAAGTGTTTCATTTGTTTTGAAAATTGTCTGAATTTATTGTATCAAAGTTAAAGATAATAGAATTACTATGTTAATAATTCCCGCATAATAATCTTTTCTTGTGTCATTTGTTCCTTCATGATATTTGTTCCAAAAGTATAAAGTATTATAATTACTGTTTTTTTAACAGAACAGATATTACAATATTTACTCTGAACCGAGTAAGCGTCATTCCAAATGAAATATTATGCCAATGCTAATGAAATTTCCTCCAAAGGGACTGTTGTAGGACCTTGTCGCATTATGCGATTATTCATTAGTATAAGATATTAAAGACATCATTGCATATAATAATTATTAACATTAGAAAAGTATGAAAAGAACTTATAACAAAAGGAACGATTTTGATTTTTACATTTTAAGCTTTCCTTTCTCTCTATAAGAATATCTGCGCTTCGTTTGCATACGACGTATACATATTTCAGTTGATACTTTATTTTAAAGCCTACTTTGGCTTTTCTATTTAGATTCTTTTTGGTTATTTTGCTCTCTATCAGCTTTTATACGTTTTTTGGATAATGCATTTCCAAATGTTTTGGTTTAATCTGCACTGATGAGACATAAGTTGTCGAAATGCGCATTTACAGAAAATAAATTAATTATAGTAACTTTGGTATTTTGTTATTTGTTATTACAATTTTTTATTGAAGTATTAAACTTTGATACGTTAACTTTGAAATCAAGATTCTCTTATGATGCACGCTTATTATCTATTCCTTGCACTAATAGTTATTTGTGGTACATAACGAAACTTTGAAGCTGGAGTTAGATATGAACTTGTTGAATCGATTTTATAGGAATTTCATTGGTCGAGCGCCAAGTAATAACACATCACGCGTGATGTGCTACTATTTTTTCGACGTTTTTATTGGACAACTGTGAAATCTCATTGGTCGTGATTAACGTTACCTAGCAACGGTGTTGTTGTTTGAAACAAAAACAGCAGTTCGGCACTAAATATTGTGAAAATCATAAGAGAAATTATAATTTTAACAACTCGAAAGAATTGTATATTTCAAATATAATTACATAACTCTAGTTGATATCCATCGATATACAATTCTTTCTCGTTATGAAAACTATAAATATCAAAGGAACAAATAAAGGAATGTAATAAATGTACATCGGACAAAATGAAAAACTGATGACTTCCGGAAAGCTTTTGTGGTGATAACATGGTAAACGTACTTACAATGCACCTTTATTCAGTGTGTAATATTAACACGTTTGATCGCTAAAATATCGCCGGCTGTTAGAGTTTTGGATGTTTTGAAGCCCCTGTCTGCCAAACATATAACATGTTTGTTCGGTTTACTGATGTACGAGTTTGGATTTCCCAGTATACAACATGTAACATTAACCCGTTTTGCTTGCCTTACTGAGTGTCTAGATGTCACTGTCTACAAAATATAACATATAACCAGTTTGTTTACCTTTCTGGATGGATGTGTTTAGGTGCCTCGTTGTCCCTATCTGCAATATAAACCGTATACCCCGTTTATTCATTATGGGTGTAACAAAAATAAATGTAAGAAATTTCACATAATATTTCTTCTTTTTCATTGCACCCCGGTATCTTAGGGTAGGTCAATTTGTACCTGTTTCCATTGTACCTGATGCCCTTGTTAGTTGAAGTGTATGTAGTCATCTTTTAATTGCTGTAAATTTCCTCATTTATTCGTGTGATTAATCTTTTAGATTTATTCCGATACCTCTCTGTTGTTGGCTCTTTATTAATGTCATCATTAAGGAACATGAGTTATTTACCTTATCTGATGTGCAGCAAACTTTAACATTAATTAAATATTAAATTACATTAATGATTTACCTGTTATGAATTTATTTATGAATTTATGGATGACATGCTTTCTCACAAAACAAGCAAATGCAAATGTAATGGTTTTTGGCTACACAAAGTCCAGGTTTTAATTCTTCTGGCGATCTCATTTTCATTTCTGTACTTTTTCGAAAGTTAACTGATTTAAATACATAAAAGTGAAATTGTATGATTACAAAGCTCTAAAAATGAAATGAAAGAAAAAAATTATTTTTTGGGCAATGTATATATGACACGAAAAATACCATGTTGAACGATTACAAATCAGATTGAAATTGGTTGAGTAGATAATGTTGTCTTACTATTTATTATTTTGTTATTTGTTATTTTGCCTCTATGAACTCCTATGGAAAATTTGACTTTTAGTCTTTCATATGTTTTGATTTGATCGATCTGTACTGAAGAAACATATGTTTTCGAAACAGTTAACTGCGGAATTAACAGTTTCTTCGGTATTTAAATATTTGGTCCCTTTGCTTTCAGACTGTTAGTCTCGAAGGGTGTTCTGTAGCCCAATAGAACAGTGTTCCAGTGCTGGTCCGAAAATCAATTTCAAATTTCGTAATATCTATTATTTTTTAATTTCCTTGTAAACTAAGGAGTTACTCTCCTTGCAAAGCTATGTAATCAGCTACGCTTTGACTTCTTGGTTTGATTCTATTTGTATTTCGATGTGCAAAGAATAATTATAAATTAATATACATCTATAATATCTAAAACCGAAGGATTAACTCCCTCCATCGTAGTTTTGTCTTTAGCTATATTTGATATTACTGATCATTCGGATTTCGTTTGGTTTTATGCATTTTAACATTTTTTTGAAATTATGGATTTCCTTTGTTTGGGTTCTAGTGCTGCTGATGAGGAATAAATTTCCGAAATGGCCATATAGCTCATTAAAATTATTGCAGTTGGAGTTAACATATGTGTTATGGTCTCATGTTCATTTACTCCATATCCTCTCGTAAAATATTTACATTTACAGAAGTAAAAGCAGGGTGGCTGAATTATTAGGGCATTAGACTTTTCACTGCCATGGCCGACACACTATGGGTTCTATTCGTGCATCATCAAAAACAGCACCTACGAGGTACGCAAAATAGGGTACCGGATGTTCACAAGCATACCTTTATGTTTGTAAGACATGTAAAGTTATTGAGGATGAAAACCATTTCCTTTTAAATTGTAAAATTAGTGAACAAAATAGGACAATTTTTTTAACTTCCCAAATTTAAAAAATTTCAACCAGTTTAAAAAAATAAATTTCATTCTAAATCCAAATTCAACCCTTTTACCGGTAGTATGTACCTTTCTGAAACAATCTGTTGAATTGATATAGGGTCCACTCCGGTCAGAGAGTCTTCTATCTTTTATCTTCATTGTATGTTCATTGTATGTTGTATATATTGTTTTGTATTGCTTTGACCCCAAGGGGTGTAATTTTGCAATAAAAAAAAAGATTTAAAAGTAAAAGAAGGATCGTAACACAAGATGTACTTGTAGAACTTTTTCATCGATTACTAAATGCTCACTAATGTGTTTCTTAATAACCTTTTTATTTAAGAGGTTTAATTAGAATTATATATTTGCGACTGTGCTAAAATGGTCTGTCTAAAGCCCCATAACATAGACTGCATATATATAAGTTAATATGTGCATTCACCACCGTAGTGGGACATACTAGCACTAGTTCTTCTCACAATTTTTCAAAAATCTCTCTTACCTCGTTGGTTATTTGAAGCCATACCTAGTCCCAATGACACCATGACTGACTTTTTTCAATTCATTTTAGTAAATATAGCGTATGGAAATACCTATGCTAAAGTATGTCTTTTAGGATTCGAAGTCATAGATGTTTTCATAATTACCTGCCTCATAACATTAGGTGAAATGAGTCCTCTATACTATCGAAAGTAAGAGCTTTTAAAAAATGGGATGAACGTACACACAAAATATATACCTATAATGCAATCAAAATGCAAGATGCAAATATTTAATGAACTATAAAGAAACGTGCGTCTTAGATTAAGAGTTTTGTGTTAAAATCTTTAATGGGATTTAATTACACAAAATAGGTATGCAGCTATGAACAAGACAAAATTGAGCCAGCCGTTTATCCAGAAAAAACACTAATATTTAATCAAAATATAGGCAGTGCAGCTGGAAAATGTAATGTAAAAACACCCGAGCTTTTGGTTAAAAGCTGTAAGAGGAGTTATTTCACAATGTAGGTACTTTTGTCCGGACAGATAGACAGTGATGGACGAACAAAAATACCTGATCAGCATTTATCCCCATACATTAATTAAAGAATATTCTGTTGGTAAGTAATTAATACATTTTTATATGTTCGAATGCTATTATTTTGAGCATACAACACAAGTGAGGGGATAGTTATCCTTGTAAGGTGGACACTGAAGAGATCCACACTTAGCAAGAGTTTCAAAAAACAATTTGCCGTTATCATTATTTTTGCCACCAGTGAGGAATTCTGGTTGGATGTCGATGCATGTGTATGATCCAGATGCCTTATGACCGTAATAACCAGACGCTAAATAACCATGATACTCTAATTGCCATCCAGGATAACATTTATTTTTCCCTGGTATCATGATAGTACTGGTGGCTTGTATTACCCTGCAGACTGCACAATGAACATCTTCAGCATTACTATTTGCAGCGAAAAAATTATCGTCGAATTCAGCACCATAAATACGTCCATAATCATTTCCACTTGTCTTTTCAAAATCTGGATCAGGGGGTAAACAAATTGGTTCTGCTGAGGATCCTGTTTGATCATAATGTCCTCCACCTGCATATCCTATAACAAAACAATCAGAAATACTGTGGAAGTACTTTTATTCGTGGACATCAATTTTCGTGGTTTTTATAAAAATCACTATTTTATGGGAACTTAAATTCATGGTTTTGAACTGTATGCATTAAGACTCTAGGGAAAAATGCGTTACGTTGGTAACTAAATTTCATGGTTTTAGCGAACCACGAAATCCACGAAAATTGGAACCCCACGAACAATAATACTTTCACAGTATATAGATCATTTGGGATAACCGATAAAACTCTTCATATTAAAAGTGTCCCTATGGAGGTAAAAGGGAAGGAATTCACTGTTGGAACCATTTTGTTTACTTGTGTTTCCAAAGAACTGAATGATATATTGACTTTGGATTGGCCTTGCCACATGATGAATATCACCAGATTTAGTGTTACATTATTTCAGGTAATTAACTCTTTATAGAGCTGGAAAAAAATGAATAAAAAATATTAAGACATTCATAAAATTTTGTTGTTGTTTTTTTTTTAAGTCATATTTTCCCCACTTTTTGTGGACAAAATGCCGGTACATGTACACTTTGGTAAACATTTTGAAAGAAAAGAACTTATGAGCATATTTTTTTAAGTTGAATGAAAGTTCTCAAAGCGAGCGTACAGTATAACTTCTGGTCATTGTTAGAAAGTACCGGAAAATATAACTATTTGTCGGCAATGGGAAAATAATTCCTTCCTTGTTCCCCGGGGGTAATCGCCATAAGCCATAATGAGCGAATGCGTAAAGTAAGTAAGAACCGGCAACATCGGAAACAGCAAAGAAAAAGAGACATAACATGAGTACGGCACAGAAAAGAACATTGTCAAGAGGAAAGCTGTCAATGTGACAGCAAACCGGGTTTTCTTTTACATAGACAGTATATCCTACACATGGGTTGAGCCTGAATATTTGAAATGTACTTATAATTATCATTAATTTTCACTGTTAAGCCTTTCATCAAAGTAGCCTATTTCTGAAAGTTCAGCAACTTGGATTTTAACAAAGAAGGAAAATAAAAGTACTTTGTACACCTCTGACACAGGTACAAAGGATCTGCATTATAAAAATTTACTGTCTATTAAGGTTCTATTAAACTGTAGGAGATTTGTTCTAGACAAATGGAACACCCTATTGGTAAATATTTGACGTAAAAATGACTAAGTTCAACAACTGATATTTTTGACATAAATTATCAAAAATCAAAATCAAAGTACCATGCAAACCTTTGATATATGTACAAATGATCTGCAAAATAAAAACTTCCTGTCTTAAATACTGTAGTAGATTAACTCCAGACAAAGGGGGTACCCTATTGTTAAACATTTGACGTAAAAATGACTAAGTTCAACAACTGATATTTTTGATATAAATTATCAAAAATCAAAATCAAAGTACCATGCACAACTTTAATATATGCACAATTGATCTGCAAAATAAAAACTTCCTGTCTTAAATACTGTAGTATATTTGCTCCGGACAGAGGGGGTACCCTACTGTTAAAAAATTGACGTGAAAATGACGAAGTTCAACAACTGATATTTTTGACATAAATGATCAAAATCAAAGTACCACGCACATCTTTGATATATGTACAATTGATCTGCAAAATAAAAACCTCCTGTCTCAAATACTGTGGGAGATTTGCTCCGGACAAAGGGGGTACCCTATTGTTAAAAGTTTGACGTGAAAATGACTAAGCTCAACAACTGATATTTTTTATATTAATTATCAAAAATCAAAATCAAAGTACCATGCACACCTTTGATGTGTGTACAAAAGATCTGCAAAATGAAAACTTCCTGTCTCAAATACTGTAGGAGATTTGCTCCGGACAAATGATGTACTCATTTGGCAGCCGCCCGCCCGCCATTTTCACCATTTTAATAAACGGATTTTTCCGGCGGAAAACCCGGTTAAAAATGAACACACACACACACACACACACACACACACACAAAATAACAACATGGACCTTATAAAAAACCATGGGTGAGATCAGTTGCACTGGTAGAGTAAGAATCTCCAGCTTCATATAAGACACCCGCCGTGTTGAACCTGTCAAATCCTGTAGTTAATATTCATTGGTTAATTATCATACTATAGTATATTCTGTTGTATAATTATTAATGTTAAAATCATTGTATGTAATTATTTGCATTTTATGGGCCCTTTAATTGGAATAATAAAGTATTTCTATTTCTATTTCTATTTCTGTAGTAAGGTCAAATCCGGTAGAGGAAATTCTAAATTGGGACAACTTATTAAATGGTCTTTTTAAACTTTCTGGTCTGCAGTTCATTTG
>MJUU01032772.1:0-10962 GCA_002080025.1 Modiolus philippinarum | reverse complement strand
AATCTCTACAAATACATGGTAACACAGCAATGGAAGCTAATACCTGAAGCTAAGTTTTTTTTATCTTTTTATTTTCAATTTTTTTTCTTCGGTATTTCTTTCACCATGAATCAAACATGATTTTTATACAGATAACAGTGACATATCGAGTTTCTTAGTTAAATAAATGTCATATTTCTCCGGTGAGAATAAAGGGTTTCTTGTCATTGTAGGAAGTGACGTCACGATATCTTATCAATGTCGTTGTCAAGTAAATAAATAATCTACATGTGAAAACTCGGTCTTTTTAGTAGAAAATCTATAAGATAAATAGTCCAACTAACCAACCGTCATGAATATCAATACAAAATGCCACTCATGTCGACCACCGCAGTACACTAACTCGTTTTTGGCACACGTGATATTTTTTAAAATTGTATTTGAGATACTGAAAATACTCATTTGAGCTCATTTAGCAATACAAAAATATTAACCAAATGAGCTTATCCATAGATTTCATTACTTCCGTATTTTCTTCTATCGCGTTTGGTTCTCGTCTTTTCTCAGTCTCGTTCCATGTTCATTTCATTGCGCACATGAGCGACAGGAATGACAGAAATGACATTTCGACATCTATTAGAGAATTCCGCGCAAACCGGTGGTAGGGTCCTTCTTGAACTTACTATGAGGCATGAAAATAATTCCTTGTTGGAGGTCTAATGGTGACTTCAAGATGAACAACAACAATAAAATGAATTCCGAAATGGGAGGGGAATATCTATCATCCTACCATGTATAGTGACCGAGTGTAAATTAATTGAAATTGAAGCCAATCAATTGGAAAATATAAGCATGAAATTTTCTTGGAGGCTGTGAGTCAACCCAATATGCACCTGTATGCAAGTTATAATGACCCTACCATAGATGCAGAGATATATGCCCAAATGGGAACGCGGACTTAGACGCAGACACGGACACCGGGGGTGTCACGGAACAGATTTCTGTCATAACATTTGTTCCAAAAGGATAAAATATGACAGAACATTTTTTTCCAAAGGAACAAATATTACAGTATTTGTTCCTTATGGAATTAATATTATATAATAGATGTTTCCAAAAGAAGAAATATAATATCAATAATTATAATATTTCTTCAAAAGGAACTTCTGTTAGGCGGAACAAATATACATTGACAGGGGTACTCCAATAGTCCCCCGCAACTTCGTTGAGGCGGACTGAAATGTAAGGGGGATTTTATAATAATAGAAACATTGCGAAATTAAGTCATATCGATTACAAATTGAATCACCTTTTCAAAAAATGAAACAAAGGGACAAAAGTTATCAGAACAACTAAAAATGCAGCACTAGTAGTGTTAACCCCTACAAAACTGTAGGTATCACTAGAATCTCCAGAGGGTTAGCATAAACTACTCCACTCGTGTGACAAATCGCACTGCCTATAACAAGTCCGTTTTTTTTCAACAAGAGGCTCTCAAGAGCCTGTATCGCTCACCTGGACCATGGCTGACATAGATAAAAGACATTTCCAATAGGAAAAACAAAACATAAAATTTAGCAGAATACTCTTTTTTCTCTAAAATTACAGTATTCTTGTTTGCTTGCCATGGCAACCGAAAGATCCACCATCCATTACAACCCATAACCGAACCCCATTAAAAAAAAATTGGGCAGGGGTTCCCCTTATAATCAATGTAATACATCTTGCTAAAATTAAAACATTCAGACCACAATTCAATTTGAAATTCAAAAATTTGGGCAGAGGTTCCCTTTAAAATCAATAGTGCCAATGTAAAAACTGTGTTCCTGCTTGCGGCAATCTTGGATGAGGTATTGACCTGCCGGATACCTTTTTTGGAAGGGACCATCTAAGGACCATTGTAGCTTAGTTTAGTTTTAATTGGACTAGTAGTTTCTGAGAAGAAGATCTTTGAATGTACTTTCCATAGGGTCCAATGTCAAAACTATGATCCCCACTGGTGGCCATCTTTGATGAGGTACGGACCTGCCGGATACCCTTTTTGGAAGGGACCATCTAAGGACCATTGTGACTAAGTTTGGTTATAATTAGACAGGTAGTTTCTGAGAAGTACATCTTTGAATGTCTTTTCCGTAGGGTCCAATGTTAAAACTGTGTTCCCGCAGGCGGCCATCTTGGATTAGGTACGGACATGCCGGATACCTTTTTTGGAAGGGACCATCTAAGGACCTTTGTGACTAAGTTTGGTTATAATTGGACAGGTAGTTTCTGAGAAGTACATCTTTGAATGTCTTTTCCGAAGGTCCAATGTTAAAACTATGTTCCCGCTGGCGGCCATCTTGGATTAGGTACGGACATGCCGGATACCTTTTTTGGAAGGGATCATCTAAGGACCTTTGTGACTAAGTTTGGTTATAATTGGACAGGTAGTTTCTGAGAAGATGTTTGAATGTCTTTCCCATGGGTCAAATGTTAAAACTATGTTCCCCGCTGGCGGCCATCTTGGATTAGGTACAGACGTGCCGGATACCTTTTTTGGAAGGAACAATCTAAGGACCATAGTGACTAAGTTTGGTAATAATTGGACTGGTAGTTTCTGAGAAGAAAGTCTTTGAATGTATTTTCCATACAGTCCAATGTTTAAACTATGTTCCCCGCTGGCGGCCATCTTGGATTAGGTACGGACATGCCAGATACCTTTTTTGGAAGTGAACATCTAAGGACCATTGTGACTAAGTTTCGTTGTAATTAGACAGGTAGTTTCTGAGAAGTACATCTTTGAATGTCTTTTCCGTAGGGTCCAATGTTAAAACTATGATCCGCTGGCGGCCATCTTGGATTAGGTACGGACATGCCGGATACCTTTTTTGGAAGGAACCATCTAAGGACCTTTGTGACTAAGTTTGGTTATAATTGGACCGGTAGTTTCTGAGAAGAAGATCTTTGAATGTCTTTTCCATAGCGTCCAATGATAAAACAATGTTCCCCGCTGGCGGCCATCTTGGATCAGGTACGGACCTGCCGGATACCTTTTTAGAAGGGACCATTTAAGGACCATTGTGACTAAGTTTGGTTATAATTGGACTGGTAGTTTCTGAGAAGATCTTTGAATGCCTTTTCCATAGGGTCCAATGTTAAAGACTATGTTTCACGCTAGCGGCCATCTTGGATTAGGTACGGACCTCCCAAATACCTTTTTAAAGGGAACCACCCAAGGACTTATGTGACCAAGTTTGGTTCCGATTGGCCCAATGGTTAAAGGGAGGAGAACTTTGAATGAAAAGTTAACAACAGACGGACGGACTACGGACGGACGGACGGACGACGGACGCCAAGTGATGGCAAAAGCTCACCCTGGCATAGCCAGGTGAGCTAAAAATGACTCAGTCAACACTTAAAATACGATATGTCACGTTATTTTTGGAAAATAAATGGCTTTGGTTTACTGAACACTATAAAAGGTAATTTTTCATATGGAGTAAATTACTGAGATTTACATGGAAAAAATGAAACATATATTGATTTCAGCCATATTTCAGTATGATTTAGTGATAGCGCTTGACCTTTTGCCCCCAAGACAGATCAATCAAATGTAAACATAATCACAACTGTTCGTGAAACGACCAACAGTCATAAAACCATTTATGTAACTTTAAAGCAATAAAATTATATAAATTTGTGCTCTGGAACTATAAATCACGCAAGAGCAGCAAGAATATCAACAATGCAAAAAGAAATTGTTTCCGAAAAAGAAACGGGCGGCAGAGACATATAGATAAGTGTCTTTATGTCTCTGCGTGAGGTAATAATCAGACGGAATAACATTAATCAAAAACATAACTTGGAAAAGTCAAGTGACTCTAGTAAAAAAAAAACAATACTGTAAAACACTCGTCTGTAAAAATACTGTAAATTTAGTTTCTGCATGTCGCTATCTCGACAACTTATTTCTCTCCACTGCAGATCAAATCAAAATATTTGAAAGACCACTACTTTGTAAAATCTTGTAGAGGACAAATAACCAAAAAATGATATAAATGAAAAGTCAAAGTAAGCTAAGGAAGGACCTATGCATGTCCGATATATTCCTTAGATTTAAGTTTTAAGTTTGAAATTAATTTGGCAACGTTATTACCGACCACATAATATTCCAGTGACAGAAAAGCGCAGCAATGCAAGAATGATCAAGCCCTGTTAGACAAGATGAATATTATGTTAAAAATTAATTGAAATGTTTAGGTAGATTTTTGTTGTTTGAATTTCGCTTTTCTCTATTTTTACTTCGGTATACCCAAGTTTCCGATGAATTTTACTAAAATTGCCATTGAACAAATCATGAAGTATAACAACCATGTTATAGCTTTTGGAAATGATGATTGATTGATTAGGGCTTGACCTTTTCTTTCTTAAAAATGCATTCACAGTCATTTTTAGTGTTCTTGCATTAAACTCTTTCCTGATAATTTATAGTTCCTTAACATAAACTTATATAATTGTGTTGCTGTTAAAGTTAAAGTTACACAAGCGAATTTATGACTATTGTTCGATTCACGGACAGATGTGATAATATTGTATTTACATTTGTTTGATCTGTATGAGTCAGTAAGTTCAAGCACTGTCACTAAATCAAACTTGTAAGAGATGAGATTATTCAGTTCCGCTGCACTTAGTCTGTTCCAAACGTTTAGAATTAATCTGCACTGAAGAGACATTAGTTGTCGAAATGCGCATCTGCAGAATTTAAATTCACAGTAACTTCGGTATTTAGTTTTTTCACGTTCTTTAGTATGTGAAATCGTTGAGCTGCTGCAGCATATGAAATACTGAAAAATGAGATTGACCTATATTTTGACCAACACTCTACATACAATGTATAAGGCTACCCCTCAAAATACCTATGATGGGCAAAGACTATGTATTAGCACGTCCCTATCGGTCAAGAATAGAAATGATAATCGCCAGATGTATCGTATAAATCTCTTCCATACTACATCTAGAGTAGAAGTTAATGGACACGGTAGAGACATACTTCCTTACACATATAGTAGACATACAGCAAAAAATGAAAAATAAAGGGAATTATAGACATCTTAATAAACAACTAGAGGAGAAAATAAAGTTATTTAAAGCTTCTAAAATAAGTGAAAACAAGCAAGAAAAAAGGAGAACATCATGTCAGAAAGAACTTGGCCAAGAACATAGGAATGAAAAAAATAAGAAATATAGCCTCTTAGCATTATCACAACAAAAATTAACAAATGAAGAGAATGATGAGAATAAAGAAAATGATCTACAATGTTGGACAAGACCAAGCGAGTGTACTGAGAACAACGACAACTCTGAAACTCAACCTCTGGAGGCGGCACAAGACCAAAACGAAATCCAATCATGTGATATAGAAACTAATCATAATGATACCCTTGAATACAATATATGTGGGATATGTAGGGAACCAGCAACGTCTGATATAACTATAGACTGTAGTTTGTGTAATCAAACTATACACTATGCCTGCGAAAATGTAGCTCTGGACATCTCCCTAGAGAGCTATGTATGTAAACAATGCTGTGTAATGGAACAAACTTCTACTGAGGTAAAACATCTGATGCCCGATGGAAGTGATGTAAACTCTACAGTACATATTAAAGTGACAGAGCTAGAACCAACAACCAAGAACATTCCTGCAATTCAGAACTTAGATAAATTTGAGAGTCGTACTAATGGAGTTACAGGACAAGGACAGAATACTGATGTAGAAGAAGTAGTTGCTGTGAAAAGCCAACTAACAAAGCAAAAAAGGACGACAAAAAATAAGGAAAGTGCTAATACACTATCAACTAAACCAGTGTAAATCACAACTTGCAATGTTGGAAGACACCAATAGGGACTATAGAAATACAATTAACATTTTAAGAACACAGCTGGAAATCAAAACTGAAGCCTCTGATATAAAAACCGGACTTTGTGCAAGCTGTAACAATAGTAAGCAAACATTTGAACAGCTATCTAATAAGATGGAAACTATGATGAATAATATGAAATGGGAAATGGAAAATAGAGAACTGAGATTAAAGCACTACTTAGAAACCAGTGAATTGAAATCAAAGGTGCAGATGCTAGAAATGCAAAATGATATGCGTCATTGGCTAAATAACCAGTCAAGCCACAAAAGAGAAGGAGAGCAAAAGCCAACTGTGCATAATCCTCACATAATTAAAGGTATTGGAATTGCCCCTCCACCTTACAATCAACCAACATATATGGGCAACCCATACCAGCATAATACTAAATATCCTCCCCAACATCCTAGGAGGTACCAGCTACATCAAAATAATAATATTCAGACTCAACCAATGGCACAATATATACAGCAACCTCATATCTACAAAGTAAACCAAATTTCCAGTGTATGCAATCAGTTAGAGGGTTAAAGACTACAGTGTGTTGGGTATACCCAGCCCATTGAAACACCGAGTAATCAAATAAGACAGGGCAAGCCTGTTAATACCAAAATAGATATCAATATAGGAAGACCAGGCTCAGGACAGCAACCTTACTTTGAACAATCACTTACTCTACACCAGCCAAACCAGCAAAAATCTCCAAGCGGGGACGCTCCGCTGGAAGGACTTGATAATCAGCAAGCACCTTTATCCCTCAAACACAGCTCCAGCGGTGACGCACTGCTGAGAGCAAGCAATGCTGTACTACAGTCTAAATGGAACGGTACTGGTGGGGACGGCCCGCCAGGGACGGAGGTGAACCAATTACCACCCTCTCAAAGGGATGTTACTGGTGGGGATGCTCCGCTGGTAATACACGCAACACATATAACATTGCGCTGTACTGGCGCCTCTGGGCCACCACCGGTAAGTACTGGTGGGGACGCCTCGCCAGTTGCAGATTGCCGACTGAAGTCATCCTCTCAAAGGAGGGCAGAAGTTGATAATCATCCCCCTGGTGGTGGGTCAGACTGTCATGTACAAATTGAGGATAATAGGTGTAACAAGAAACTGAACCATTTTTTAGACAGCGGCCGCGCAAACAGAATAAAAGGTCGGAAATCTCTATAGCTACACTAAATGTCCAGAATATAAAATCTAATGCAATATATGTTAATAAAATATTGCAAAGAGTCGACATGCTATGCATACAAGAACATTGGCTATATGGTGCAGAGAAAAAATGCCTAAGTGAACTAATCAACGATATTGGGTATACTGCAAAGAGTGTAGATGATGACGATGACCCAGATTTCAATATATCAATGAAAAGGGGCTATGGTGGAATTGCAATCATCTGGAATAAATCCATAGACGATAAAGTCAAGATACTGAACGAAGGGGGTAAGAGAGTACAAGCTACTAATCCGATATGCCTAGTCAACATATATATGCCTGCAGATAATAAAAATGCAGATATTGAATATAAAGATACTATAGCGGAAATAACGGAGATTATAGAAAAATACAGAATATCTCATCAAATCTTACTCAGTGGAGGTATGAATGGGTCTCTACACCGTCTGACTACAACTCATGAAAAAATGTTGCAAACATTTTGTACAAACTTGAAGCTAGAAACAAGCAGGAAATGCCCCAAAAAGTCCACATTTTATGCCCACAATGGGAAATCTGAGAGCCAGATAGACTACTTTTTATTCCATGAAACATCAGAACTCAAAAATTGAAATATGTGATATGGATCACCAAAATACATCAGACCATGTCCCTGTTATACTATGCATATCATGCGATCTACAAGACCTAAAAAGCAAAGTAGCTGAAATCATAGTAAAGCCAAAATGGAATGACTGCAATCAAGATCTATATAAAGAGCTTCTGCAAGCTGAATTGCCAGGTATAATGAAAAACTCGGATAGAAATGTTGAAAAGGATGTGAAGGCTCTAGAGAAATTGTTGCATAAAGCAGGGGAAAAATCAATACCGAAATATAGACGGAAAGTTCGAGTCAAACCAAAAGGAAAATCTATCTGGAACGAGCATATAGGAACTGCCTCGAAAAATTCAAAAAATGCACATAGACTTTGGAAATTTGGTTGCTCACCTCAAGATCGTAATAATCAACTCAAAAGCCAAATGATTGCAGCAAAAAGAATCCTAAGAAAGGCACAAAGGCAGGCGTACGAAGCAAAAAGGGATAAGCTAGCAGACAATATTATGAGAGCAAGCTCCTCAGATACGAAACTTTTCTATAAATTAATAAACGAGCAACGAAGAACGCCTATCTCTAGTACAAAAAGCTTAAGCATGAATGGTAATACAGCTGAAGATGAGAAAAGTATACTTAGCATGTGGCATGAACACTTTCAACAACTATCAATACCTATTCTTGAAAATCAGCACTTTGATATGGAAAAATTAGAATTATCGGAAATGCAAAATAGTATAATAGAAAAACATGAAATGAAAAATGGCCACGATATAGATCTGGTATCTTCACAAGAAGTTAAGAAAGCTATTTGCAGGTTAAAAACAGGGAAATCACCTGATGAGGATGGGATTACAGCAGAACACTACAAAAATGGTATGGAAACTCTAACTCCATTTGTGGTACACATCCTTAACATTATTGTCACCCAGCTGGACGTTCCACAATTTCTCAAATCAGGAATACTTACACCAGTATTGAAGAAAGATAAGGATAAAACAAACCCTGCAAATGATAGGGGAATAACAGTCACCAAAATATTCTCAAAGATCCTGCAAAGTATCTTCAAGGACAGAATTGATATATATGTAAATAATATACAAAACAGGCTACAAAGGGGGTTTACAGAAGGAGTGTCGTCACTAAGTGCAGCCTTTATTACGTCAGAAGCATTTGCAGCGAGTAAAAAGTTAAAAACACCACAAATCCTTATAACCTTAGATAAAGAAAAGGCATTTGATAAGCTAAATAACGAAATCTTATTTAATAAACTATATCATTATGGAATTACAGGGAAACTATGGATCATGCTGCGCAATCTGTACAGAGGGATGAGCATCAGGGTTAAATGGGAAGGACAAGTTACAAATAATATCGATGTCAAGCAAGGAATACAACATGGTGCCAAACTTTCGACCTCACTCTACAAATGTTACAACAATGTTATCCTTGATAGCATAGCTAAGAGTGGACTGGGGACAAATATAAGAAATATACCTATAGCAGCACCTACATGTGCAGACGACATAGCACTACTTACTAACAACGCCAATCAGGCACAATGTAGACATAGTAAATTATCACACTAAGAGAGATCTGGTTAAAATAAATCCAGCAAAATCTGACATGATAGTATACAATCACAAAGAAAACGATACTATGAATGTAAGTCTTGGAGACGACCCTATCAACAGTACATACGAGACAAAGCATCTAGGGATAAAAAGAAACCAACAAAATAAAGTAGATATTGTAGAGAGAATACGAATGGGGAGAGCAACGATTTACAGTATTCTAGGAGCTGGCCTACATGTAAGGAAAGGGTTCTCGCCAATGATTGCACACAAACTATGGAGAATATTTGCAATACCTAGAAGTATTTACGGACTCGAGATCCAAAATCTGACAGCAAAAGATGTTGACCAGCTGGAAATAGCACAGAGAAAGGTACTTAGACAGCTTCAAGGACTCCCTAACAGTACGTCGAATGTAGCAGTATATACATTGATAGGGGGCGAACCAATCCAGATAACCATAGATAAGAACATCCTTACCTACTTCATGAGTATAGCTAGAAATGTAGCCTCTATTGAACATGATATTTTGAAAAGGCAGTTAGCCATCTTTGATCAGGGAGATAATGGATTTATAAACAGGGTAGAAAAAACTCTAAGAAAATATGGGCTGAAAAAAGTGGGGCTTATATCAGTAACCCGATCACAAAACAGAAATGGAAAACACAACTCCATCACGCAACAAATAAATTTTGGAAAGAACAATGCCAGATGGAGAAAATGAAAAAAACAACACTGAAGTATATAGAGATACAAGATAAGCCACTTAATCAGGTGCATAATGTCTGGAGTAGTGTCAAAAACAACACCTATGACGTAGGAGCAGGAGAAGTGAAAGTAAGACTTCTCACGCAAACGTATATGCTGCAAGCGAAGCGAGCAAAGTACAGTGAGTAAAAAGACTCTAAAAGTCAATCATGCTGCAATGGTATTGAAGATCTAGAACACTTCATCTTATATTGTACTGCATACGACAGTGTACGCTCCAAACATCTGGTAAAAATTGAGAAAATATTAGGCAGTCTAGTTTATCATCAAATCAAAATTGAGGGAAAATTACTCCAATTAATTATGGACTGCACTAGCAAGGAAATCAGATGTAGCAAGCATGATACACAGGAAATAGAGAGAATATCACGAAATATGTGTTATGAGATGCACATACTCAGAACAAAATGTATGGTAGAAAACTAGTATGTGATGAACTGTAGATTCAAATAGAAGGAGACAAATAGGACTGATTAGTAAGATCAATGAAAATTCTATACATATATAATAAGGAGAACTATAGGAAACTGACATTTCCAAGGCCTACATATTTTATATTTTATTCATTCTATATCCTAACTTTGAGCACTCCCGTGAGTTGAAACTGATTTTATATAGCTTGTAATCTTGTATATATAACCCGCTTCTTACTGCTTAGAGCTTTGTGCTTTTAATTCTTAAAGAATAATAATTTAGCATTTGAATCTGCTTACGGACGCTAGACTCTCCATAGGCTTTTATATATTGGACCTATTAGGTTATTTTTGATCCTATCTTTTATCTATCATCAGCTATGTGTACAACCCCTTAATTATCTATTTTACATTTTAACCTTATTAGTTAATTTTACACCTATTCTAGTGGCTCCCTGTTATGATACTTTTATCCATGGCAGATTTCAAATAGTACGCGCAACCATATATACTTTTATCTCTTAGCCTAAGCGTATAAGCATGTCGGTATAGATGTT
>MJUU01032771.1:51046-61082 GCA_002080025.1 Modiolus philippinarum | reverse complement strand
CTAATGCCGTTGTTTCCATATTACCTTAGCTTAACGTTGTGATATATATTTCAGCTATATAGATGAGTTTCCGAACATTTTGCTAAAATCGTGAATATTGTAAATGTGGACTGAAATCTGTTAGTGTGGCAGACGATTCTCCTGATGTCTGTTAGGAACACGATAAATATTGGAAGGAAGAAAAGTTAGACGCTAGTCAGAAAATATGCTTAAACAGGGGAAATGTTCGGTAACTTTAAAAGAGTTGCTCAAGAAATTTGCTGTCCAACATTTTTGTGTTAAGTGGCAAAACGAACAACTCAAAAGTCTTAAAGAAAATTGCATAATCACTGTATTATTGTATTCGACTATAAGAAAACTATGACTGCAAATGCAAAAAAAAAAAAGAATAACAACAGTCATATGTTCAACGAACTGATGTTTAATTCAAGTTTGTATCATTTATACACTTGCTATTCTTAAAGTTAAAAGTGTCGAAAGTTTGACGAAATTCAGTTCATTGTAACTGAGTTTTGTTTTTAGTCCAGTCAATTTGTTTACTACTAATAAAGTTTAACATTTGATAAACAACACATTACAGAAATTGCTGTAAATTTAATCTCAAATGTAATCAAACGAAAATTACTATGTACAATTTAGCATTTTATGTTGATAACGTCATTTTTCGTGATAACGTCTGTTACGCTTATATGTACGAACATCGCGCGTAACGTCATAAAATTTTGATTTTCGGTATAAAATTTTTGAAAAATGGAATTTTTCGGAATTTTAGATTTTTCACAATTTCGACTTTTTGACTTAAGGGTCTTAATCTGAATATATATTTAATAATTGCCGATGCAATAATAATTTATGATATGTGAGCAACAAATTGAACGCAAAAATTTTAGTTTCAGACGTATTGTAAGTTCATAAATGACAAAATTACCACCCCTCCCCCTTAAAATTAAGAGAAAATTTGAAATTTTCAGGCTCTAAATGATAAAAAGATAATGTTTAATGGGAATTCTAGCGTATATTTCACTATATTACATATGGCATAAGTTCCTATTAATCTCATTGGCTAATACGCTCACGTGATTTTAAGAATATTCAGTATATTTCAGCATTGTTTCTAATTTTAGGTATATTGACGCCGTGTTTCTATTTTTAAGTATATTGACGCTATGTTTCTATTTTTAGTTTTATTGACGTTACATGTCTGGATGGACTTTCAGACTATAGTTTTTCACTAAGAAAAGTCTTATGAAAATATATTTTAATAAATATTGGAAAACGCTTTACACATTAATAGGAGTTTCCGCCGGGGAAATATAAGGGGATATTAAAATGTTTTTACAGAGCAACCATTGGAATCAATGAAAAATATATTGGACAGTTGTCACATGTTTTTTTTATTGCACACCTTATGTAAAAACGCCGAGTAATAAACAGGCTTACTTGTTTGTTTTTTTAAATTTTCAAATATAAGAGAAATGTCGGTATTTATTTATCCTATGAGCACTCATGTTACCCATTCTACTTGATGGCAGATCCACACTGCCTTCAAATAAAGGTTCTATTTCTAATCAAATTTCGATGTATTGACAAAATTTTCCTTCACAAAAATGTAATGAGATACCATAAAACTACATATGTAATATAACAATGATGGACTTTTTACTCTGTCAATATGTTAGATATGGACCTGTTAGGAATATATTGACCTCGGACTTTGTCCTCGGTCAATATATGCCAAACAGGTCCATATATAACATATTGACTTCGTAAAAAGTCCATAATTGATAAATAACTGACATCCAGAAGATCATTTAAGTAGATTAAAACTTTTCTTAAGGTCTCTTTTCGACTTCTGTCCGAAATTGTATGAAAAATGGGAATTTTCTGTTTTTCAGAATTTCTGCTGTTTTGACTTTGAGATGCAAATACTTCATGAAATTGATATATGATTGATAATGATGATTAAATATCGTTTCATTATATCTAAGTAATTAGAAAATATGCTTTTAAGCCTTTAAGACTAACTACAGTTTCATAAATTACAAACATATTACCCCTTACCACACTTATTCAACACAATTTATTTCATTTTATTCATCTTGAAAAGCTTAAACATTGTATAAAGGTCCAATGACATATCATTTTTCAAACACCAAAATACACAGAGCCTCCCATATATCAAAAATAAGATCATGCGCCCGGTTTATGGGGAGTTATTCAGCGATTTAACTTTGAATTTCGGAAAAATATGAAATACAGGAAATTCTCATTTTTCACGATAATGGTCCAAAATATTCAATTTTACCATATTTTGGTGTCAAAATTACATATTATGTTGTATCAAATTCATCTTTTGCAAAGAAAGTTAAACATTAGTATGTTTTGTTCATATATATGTAAAGACGGTCATATTTTGGAGAATTTCAAGTTTAATTTTGTTGGGGTAGGGGTAAGATTTTCATTATTCAGAGTCAAATTGAAAACTCCTTATTTTTCTAAACAGTGTTTTTAGTTAACATATGTAGCGGTTAAGACAATGAATCGACATATCTACAGATAATGTTGGGATTAAAATAACCACCACACGCAAATTCTGTGTTGCATATAACAAAGATGCATGAATACTATCATGATTTGGTATTTCAAATCCCAGTTGTCAGCTTAAACTCAATATTTTGTCCAAAATTGATGAAAATGGAAATTTTTAGCATTTCAGATTTGTCCAAAATTCACTTTTAAATCGTTATATGTGGCAAATCTGGAGGACATAGACAAAAATTGACAATTTTGGGGAAAATGTGTTGGGGTAGGGGTAAGATTTTTTGTATTTAGAGTCACCCCATTGCAATTTTTGCGCAGGTCCCAAGTCAGGAATATGTTGGTCATTGGCTTGTCCTTGTCTTCTTATAAAATTTTAGTTTCTTGAAATTTAGGTCATTGGATGTGGTTTGTTTCCATTGATTTATTCACTTTTTTACCTTTTTGGGCCATTTAGGGCTTGCTATATGGTGTGAGGTTCCTCACTGTGTTGAAGACCGTACGGTGACCCCTAGATGTTTTGTTTTGGGTCGTTTCAACCTGGATATGGAATGTTGTCTTCTTGATATTTACCCCATTTCCTTTCTTTTTCATATCTATAGATTTGATATATATTGCGATTTAACAGTTAACTATGGACACATAATTCCCATTTTTCATCAATTTGGGGGAGAAATATTGAGTTTTAGTCGACCAAAGGGTGTTAAAATACCAAACCATGAAATAATTCATGCAACATTGTAATAAACAACACACATTTTGCATGTCCTTGTTATTTCTATGCGAGAATAGACCAAAAATCACCAGTTTCAGGGAAAATTTGTTGGGGTAGGGGTAAGATTTTCGGTATTTAGAGCCACGTTTAACACTCCTTGTTTCTTAAACAATGTTTTCAGACAACTAATTAATGTATTGCTCAGAACAATTAATTGGCATATCTGCAGATATATTCTATAGATTTGATATATATTGCAATTTAATAGTGAACTATAGACAAATCGGAAATGTTGAAAATTCCCATTTTTCATCAATTTTGGGAGAAATATTGAGTTGTAGTCGACCAGTTGCTGTTAAAATACCAAATCATGATGTAATTCATGTATTATTGTCATATACAACACATGTTTTGCGTGTTCTGAACATAGACAAAAAATTGACAATTTCAGGGAAAATTTGTTGGGGTAGGGGTAAGATTTTCTGTAATCATAGTCACATTTAACACTCCTTGTTTTTCTTAGCAATGTTTTAAGACACCAAATGTGTCGCTTGGTACAATCAATTTTGATAGTTGCAGAAATATCCTCCAGATTTGGCATATATAACGATATAGCAGTGGACTTTGGACAATTCTGAAATGTTGAAAATTCACATTTTTCACCAATTTCGGGCAAAATATTGAGTTTAAGTCAACAAATGGCTGTTAAAATATAAAATCATAATATAATTTATGCAACTTTGTCCTATAGAACACACATTTTGCGTCTTCTGGTTATTTTTATGCGAAAATTGACAATTTTAGAGTAATTTTGTTGGGGAAGGGGGTAAGTTTTATTGATATATGATGTATATATTACCTAAAAACGGCCATTATTTGTTATGGTTGTAAAGCAAATATAATAAGCTTTCAATTAATACCTATTTTAAATGATATTTGATTACTAAAAAATAATATGAGGCAAAAGAAAGACAAGACTTATTCAAAGATCCATATATTTGGCCTTTTTGAAAATAAAATTTCGGTCATTTAAAATATGTAAAAATTGTCTAAAAATTTTTATATTGAAGAAAATAGATTGCAAAACTAAAAACATTTTTCAGAATCCGGAATTGAGATGCACTTCGAGTTCTCTAGACCATCAAACTTACACAATTTCAGTGAAAATATCAGATTTTTGTCAATAATTTATTGGGGTAGGGGTACGTTTAATTGCGCTATGGAACGTATTGGGCATAGAAATCACAAAAAAACTTGGGTTCCTTGTAAAGCTGATACAATAAGCTATTATTTGATACCTCGTTTTTATAACTGGGAAGCATTTGGTCAACAATTTGAAGCAACTGAAAGAAAAACTTGGACGAAAAACGAAATTTTCCAAAATTTCGGTAGGTGGGTCTAAAAATTGGCCCAATTCCACCATTGCGTGCAGGTTTACTCGTGTTAACATGTTTTATTTTGAAGAGGGATGTATACGAACTTAAAAAAATGGGTGGGGTTCGGAAGTGAAGGGAGGGTGGACGGGGGGTTATTCCAGTCCATGGACTACTTAACCTAGGTTGACCTTCCTAATTACAGGTCTCATGCTTCATATTTTCGAAAGGGTCGAGGAACCTCGAAATTATCTAAGTGGCCAATCTGATAGGACTTGTGTGATTTATTACTTAATGGTCTGTCAAAATATGTCACCGCACTTAATATACAACGTAGTGTTCAGAAAATATTGCTCTTTTTCGCTTCTTTGCCTATCAGTTCAATGGGATTAAAAATGAATTTGATACAACAATCTGAATTTGATACAATTATAATATGCAAATGAGAAAACTGGTGCTGATTTCTGGCTATATTCCGATTTTGTTTTCCCTAGTTAGGCTTGTGTAGGGTATATTGGGATACCTGGGTATTAATGATTTTCGTTAATATGGGATATTTGAGACAAAATGTACTGGGACGGGATATTTTGACTAAAACTAGTAAAGTTTATTAAGTTGTGATTAATACAACTCATTTGATCAGTTAATTTCTCGGGCTTAGGTGTGTTGATTTAGGAAGCACTTGTCACATTCACACATTTGATTTTGTTTTGAAAATCTTATATCCATGTAAAACTACACTATTTATGAAAACGTCTTTCTCTGATGATTATTAAGTTGCTACAGATCTACAGACAAGGGTATATAAAGAATGGTATCTGTAAGATAGTCTAAAAATCTATAATCATGTTTAAAGGTATTTTTCTTTCCTTGTATATATAAACGAAAACGACATCGCTTTGATGAAAAACGTTCTGTTCTATTTGGAACCTTACAATATCAAAATCTTTGTAAATTTTGTTGAAAACTAAGGAGTATCTCCCTCATGCAAAGCTCTGTCCTTAGCTAATTTTGGCTTAACATTTCAAGATCATATTGGTTATTTGTTCTCTATCAGTTTTTATACATCTTTTGAGTTTATGGTCTTCCAAACTTTTAGATTTTATCTGTACTGAAGAGACATGAGTTGTCGAAATGCGCATATGCAGAATTTAAATTCAGAGTAACTTCGGTATTTAGTGATCTGTAGAATCTACAGATTTATTTCCCGTCTAATTCATACCAAACTTTAAATACTACTACTTACGATTAACCAAACACTAAGCTATCTCTCTAGACTTAACAACGATAAACCGAATCCTCTTCTCAAAGAGGCTTATCAGCTGGCAACAGATTTACACTCTGATGGTATTTACTCTTGGTTCACATATGCATCTAGCATTACAGAAGAAATAAACTTTGAATTAAAAGATCTAAGTGAATGTAAAACAGAAAAACAAACCAAAAATTTGAAATTTTATATAAAAATTATGTCATAAATTATCATTTATCAATTAATGAAAAATAAAAAATCTAAAAGAAGAAAATAAAAACTTTCATTATAAATTTTTCAAAATCACGAAAAACATGCCCGAATTTTACCTTTCACATCCCAAAAATGTGATTCGAAAACTTATAACTAAATTCAGAGTCTAATTCATACCAAACTTTAAATACTACTACTTACGATTAACCAAACACTAAGCTATCTCTCTAGACTTAACAACGATAAACCGAATCCTCTTCTCAAAGAGGCTTATCAGCTGGCAACAGATTTACACTCTGATGGTATTTACTCTTGGTTCACATATGCATCTAGCATTACAGAAGAAATAAACTTTGAATTAAAAGATCTAAGTGAATGTAAAACAGAAAAACAAACCAAAAATTTGAAATTTTATATAAAAATTATGTCACAAATTATCATTTATCAATTAATGAAAAATAAAAAATCTAAAAGAAGAAAATAAAAACTTTCATTATAAATTTTTCAAAATCACGAAAAACATGCCCGAATTTTACCTTTCACATCCCAAAAATGTGATTCGAAAACTTATAACTAAATTCAGAGTTAGTGACCATATGTTATTAATTGAAGAAGGGAGGTATAAAAACATTCCAAGATGTCAAAGACTCTGTAAAACTTGTAACGTCATAGAGGATGAGTTCCACTTCTTTTTCAACTGTAAAATTAATTCTTCATGTCGAAAGCAATTTTTAGATTACTATCAGTGTAATATAACACATTTTAATTTACTAAACCAATTAGACAAATCCGTCTACACCCGATGATAATAAACCTGTCTCGAATGAAATAAATATAAGTCCGGATAAACTTGGAAAACATTTCCAGAATCAGGGGAATTGGGATAATTCAGATCATTTACACGAGCAAGAAATTATTGATTATTTACAAGATAAATAATTATAAATTCAATGAAATTACAGACAAACCAGTTACCATATCTGAGGTGAAAAGGGTTATTAAGTCATTGAAAACAGGGAAAGCAGCAGGACCTGATCGATATAAAAGGAAGTAGTCCTATTATGACAAAAAGTATTACTATAGTATTAATAAATGGGTATTTTCATAATGACCCTGTTATGTGTCCGAGGTCTGTAATAATGGCCTGAGGATAGCTGTAATGGCACGAGGCAACGCCGAGGGCCATTACAGCATCCGAAACTTGGAAAGGCGATACCGAGGAAACAAAAATAGAAGGTTATTTTACAATTACAAAGTGTAGAAAGAAAAAGAAAAAATCTAGAAGGTTCAGTGGTGGTATAATCATATACATTAAAAGAAATATCCAAAAAGGAGTAACATATTAAAAACCAAGCAACTAAGTCCCCTAACAGAATGTGGATTAAACTGGATAAGAGTTATTTTGGGCTTGAGAAAAATTTATTTATCTGTGCATTGTATATACCCCTTGAAAATTCTGTTCATTTAGATGATGATTATATAAATCTAGAATCAGAAATAACAAAATTATCACAAACTGGAAACATAGCATTAATGGGAGATTTTAATGCTAGGGTAGGGAGAAATCCAGATTTTATTGAAGGGGAAAACATAGAACCTCATGAAATAGAAGACTTATTACCGCCTGAATATGATATTGATGAAAAATTATCCAGAAATAATATGGATACAGGAATAAATGCACATGGTAAATCTTTATTAAATCTTTGCTTGTCATGAAGGACTTCAGAACAGTTTAAATTCATTATCAAATTATTGTGATAGATGGCAGTTAACAGTGAATTGTAAGAAAACAAAAACGATGGTAATAAGTAATAATAAATTTCAAAAAAATAAATTCATTTCGGTATAAAAATGTAACTTTAGAAAATGTTAAAGAATTCAAAATATAATTTCCAATAATGGAAATTTAACGCAATCTGCGAAATATTTTTCTCATAAAGCTCTAAAAGTAATGTATTCAATTCGAACATATACGAGTTATCTAAATCAAATACCTGCGAACCTATCATGCCACCTTTTTGATTCATTAGTTAAACCCATATTAACATTTAATAGTGGAATTTGGAACATGGATTTATATATAACCTACTACAACTCGACAAACAGAGCTGAGCGACAAAACTCAAAGGCTGACTTATTAAATTATCTTGACAGATCACCTATAGACAAAATTCATACTAAATTCTGCAAATTTACTTTAGGAGTTAAAAGATGTGCCAGTCATATTGCAACCAGATCAAAGTTGGGTAGATACTCCATAGATTGTTATATGTTATGTCAATCATTACTATATGAAGACAGATTAAATAGTCTGTCTATTAATCCTATCCTAAAGGAGGCTTATGTTGATTCCCAAGGAATTTATTCTTGGTTCTCTTATGTTAAATTTATAAGAAAAACATTTCAATTGGAAACCTCTGATACTCTTCAAAATTGGAAAAGCAATAAAAAATATTATAAAAATTTGTCGAATAACCATTATATGAAATATTATTAAGAAAAGATAAATAGTCTAGACGAAAATAGTAAACTTCTCTTATTTAAAAATATTAAAACTAACTATCATTTCGAAAACTTCCTAAAAACAAATATTTCAGAATACCAAAAATTAATATGTAAATTCAGAATCAGTGATCACCAATTGGCAATTGAATGTGGCAGATACAAAAAAATTTCACGAGAAAATAGACTTTGTAACACATGCAAAGTACTAGAAGATGAAAACCATTTCTTTTTTCATTGTAATTTAAATAAAGATTTAAGAGAAACTTTCTTACAAAAATTCAATATTAGACAAAAACTAGAGAAAAACAAAAAAGTCCGCAAAATTATGGAAAAGTGAATATTAATTCCTTATACAGTTCTGACACGCATGACATATTTCGTTTTTTGTATTTTTAATTCATTATTGCAAAAAAACGTATTTTATTCACAAAATGTCTAGTCATGGAGGGTCACGTGACATTGTGCAGAGGGCGCTCTGTGTACTGACATCAAGTTATAACCAACGAGTACCGCTATAAGGCGTATGTCAACAACGATCACTAACGATATGACAAAAGTTCATTATTGCATTTTCAAAAAAATCGCCGTTCGACTCATGTCTTGCATATATTTTTGCTTATTTTGTGTAAAAGATTCTTAACATTCTTTTAAATTTATGTTGTTTTCAGTTTCTATATCACGCAATGATAACGGGCTAGACAGTACAGTATATTTATAAACGTTTTACGCGCCTATCTACTGTGACAAAACGAAGGCGATACAATTTTTGATATTTAGAATAGCGTTTACCTATATTTATGTGCCATTCCGTAAATTGGCCTAATTACACTTTCTTTACCTGTTGGGCCATCTGCTAATGATTGACTTTTTTATCTTGTTACGTTTATTTGTGATTTTGAGGTACAGGGTGTTCATTCGTGTAGACGCCCGTGTAGAAATTATATGTTTCAACTTCCAACAAACACGAAAATATGCAGTTTTCTGCTGCACCTATCTATTATTCTTCAGTGAAAACTAAATAATTAAAAAAATGAACATGATCATCGTAATAAGATCACCGTCAGGTGTACTGTTGTGTCCAATCTCTGGTACACATATTTTGGTTTTTTTTTTCTCCCTTGATATGTATAGATAAGCAGACAGGTGGAGATTCCATCTCGATTCTGAATGTTTTGTAAATAAATGTTGACAATTTTACGCTACAAAGATCCCCACTCGGGATACCTCGAATGATTCTTTATTTGGGTGTCAGAAAAACATCGGCTATTACACAACGCAGGTGACTAGATACCTGAACATCTTCCAAAGCAGGTAAACTCTGACATTGTGACGTTAATCAAAACCAAAACGTAAAAATAAATAAAAGAAAGAAAAAACAAACAAAACATTATACAAATAGCAAGTAAAAAACGAGAAAAAAAAAAAAAAAAAAAAAAA
>MJUU01032771.1:39920-51036 GCA_002080025.1 Modiolus philippinarum | reverse complement strand
AAAAAAAAAAAAAAAAAAAAAAACATATACATAATAAAAAAAAAAGAAAAACGAAATCAATTATTTCATTATCGAAATAAAAAGGTTCAATCCTAAAATTAGTGTTTCAATACTTTGAAAGATAAATTAAGAGTTGTTGAATACACATCTGTTTCAAAGGTATGCATCTTATATTTGACAAAAGGATCTGTAAAGTCTTAGACTTGCAAAAAGTGGATGTTGCGTTGATGAAATGCATATGTATAAAGAATTCGCCCAATAAAAGCTTTGAAGAAATAGAAGTTTCACTGAATACGCTGTTAAGAAGTTACATTTTGTTAACATAAAAATGTCCCATTTTGCTAGTTTAATAAAGAAGCCGTAACAGTACAATATCTTGCCTGTCCCCTTATATCCTATCTGTTTTCAACATGGAACATGTCATATGCTTTTGATAAGGCACTGGCAAGTATTCTCTTCAGTGTAAATTTTCTGACATTGATATGAATATCCATTTGAACAAGAAAAATGTAACAACTAACAAGGCCCAACTTAGGACTGATTTACAGTTCGACGTCACTCTAGAGGATGTAGTACATTTAAATTTATGCTGAATTTACAAAATTAAAACATCGTCTTTTTGAATGTTTAATATGCTAACGTATTTTTCTTTTTTTTCTTTCGAAAAGTAACTAGGCAGTGCAGAATGTGAACTATGGCCAGCCCGACAAATATTGTCTCATTTTGCTTCTGTAATCTTATGCATGTTGCGCCGATATTGATAACGTACGTGAAAAGCATCATTTTAATAGATGTAGAAGACATAAGACAAAACAAAAGACTATTGAATAAAGATTTGTTCCTATTTTTTCTCAATAACACGTGTTGTTATCAAACCTAATGAAATATCCTTTCTATAGTCTGACTTTAAAAATTACTGAACTCAAGGGAAGTTACGATTTTTGTATACTGTTTTACCGTAATGACCAAAAGTGACCAAAGAATGATTTCTGACCCTACCTACCTGAAAACAAATGACAGCTGTGTTGATTGTACCAATCAACAAAATTTACCTGTACCTGAGTCTTACATAATTGAACAGCAGTTTATCACCTGTATCCAAGGCTACCACTGAATGTAATGCATTAACAAGAAGACCATTGTAATTATTTTTGCTTTCTACTACAGCACGTTGATGTGCAATGTACACTGCACCATCATATGGATTATTATAAAAAAAATCAACAGAAAAATTGGCACTTTTGTTACTGAATATGGATACTTTTCAACGAAATCGTCGAATAACGTGATATATTCTGCTGAAGTGAAATATCCAGGTAAATCCTGCAATTTGATTGGTTACCTTGACAGGGGATATGAGACCGTATCCCCGTGGTGGCAAAATCACAATTTTTAAACGCCTTTAAAAGAAAAATTATAGCACTTCTAGCAGAATATAAAAGTTATTCGGGCTTCACAGGGGATACGGGTTCATATTCCCTGTCTGTGTCCTATATCCCCTTCGCCTGACGGCTCAGGGGATATAAAACACAGACAGGGAATATGAACCCGTATCCCCTGTGAAGATTCCCGAATAACATATAATATATCCTAGCTAAGAAGAGAATATGTATCCGTTTAGTTAGCTTTGAACAGGAGGCTAGTATTTTATGTCATTTCGACAACGAGAGGCAAAACTTGTTCAACTTGAATTTCGACAAAAAAATGAAAAATAATGTAGAATTTTCTAAATATGGGATATATTTATCATATTTTTCACGATATTTAACTTGTATGCCATGCTCACGGTCATATCACTGACTTGAATATCTATTGGTAAATTCAATTTGAAAATTTATCCGGTTCTTGGTCAAACCCAGGATTACCCAACATCCTTGTCTTCTCCGTAATTGTTAGTGATACAAATTATAACTAGAAAACACGAGGGGACTTTATAAAACATAAGTGGATGATATAAATCGGATAATGGTTTTTATTGAATAAAAACGATACGCTAGGCTATGAAATAGCCTTGGATAGGAATTTGCGTGTTTGATTGACAAGGGTGTTGTGGCTTATGATGTATTTGTATACTCAAATCAATACTTGAAGTAAGCCTTTCTTTGTACTTCTTTGTAATTTCTTCTATTGGTCTGCACATGTGATAAAACAGTCACTGATTCGATCAAACCTCTCATTTTTTCCAACAACATCTCAAAGTAGTTTCGTGCTTTTGTTTTTTTTTTGTTTTTTGTTGTTTTTTTTTGCATTCTCCTAGGGTGTTGCTTTTTTATCTTTTATCCCTCAACAGAGACAAACTTTATTAACTTAAATGTATACATGTATTGAAGCAGTGCATTTGTGTAAATGCTTTCTAGCAATTCTGAGCATTTCATACTTCAACTATGGCTTTAAGTTTCACAGACAATCCTTACAACCAATGTAACTGAGGGGTTTTTCTAGCGCAGCATGCTATGAAACATGTTGACAACAAATAAATATGCACCTAGTTAGTACTTGCTTAATTTAATGTGATTGATACAATAATAAAACTTTTACAGCACACACAAATAAACAACGGTAGATCTTTATTCTTCCGCAAAAAACGCAATTCTATCTCTTTCCACCTTTCGTTCTCCATTGCCGAAGTATCTCAACAAACTACAATCACGCTTTGTTTAACACAACTGAAAAGTCTTTTATAGTATTAATATATTATTGATAATTGCACAATACCTCATCTTTATTTATTAACTTCTGGTTTTAAATTTATACATTACTGTTCTTATTCTTTTTATCATATCTATATTTATAAATCTGGCTAAGCGATATTGCAATACCAATCCCATCATCCTCTACAAACCTGTTCCCAGTACCACCTATAGTAAATGTTTATAATACTTTTCAACTTCCACAAGGAAACAGAAAAATTAAACCCCGCCCCGTTTTATCAGGACGAAACTGAACGCCATTTTGATGTTCGAGAATCTGAAATTCCTATTGGTCAATAGTCTTCTGCGCATGCGTTCTCCTCACTGCGCAAGCGTACTCCTCACATCCTCCCAAGAACTATCTATATAGCTAGGCTATTCCATAGCCTAGCTTATAATTAAGGTCTTTCACCACATGTGAAAGACCCTATTGTTATTCTTCGGATTATTTTTTTTTTATTCTTTTTCTTCCGCCGCCATCTCATCCAAAAAACTATGCGACATATCATTTTGATACTTAGTGTGAAGAATCGACAAAAGTGTGGGACCTCAGAACTCAGGGCCACATACCGATCTATTTTTAGTAACGGAGTTATCTGCCCCGGAACCAAAAATCTTGTTAGCAGATCTCCTCACAAACCGTAACCGATATCAAAATTCTAAATGGGGGGAAATGTTCGATTCATCCTCAGGATGATTTATCACGCAAAAAATATTTTTTGGGCTGCGACCTCGGTTACGCGTTTTTGACCCCTAAATATGCAAATTTCTCAAAGTTATCGGATTTCCACTAAATTTGGTTTCTAGGTAGCTTTCATGGTCCTAATTACAAATCTGGGGTCAAAATTTTTTTTTCGTCCGCCATTTTCAAAATGGCCGCCATTCGAAATTTTGTTATCGCGATATCTCGGAAACGATAAAAATTTTATGAAAACATTGTGTTGCAAAACTACTCTTCTCATTAAGATCTACATTTATGGTTGGTCAAAAAAAAATTTTCGTCCGCCATTTTCAAAATGGCCGCCATTCAAAATTTGTTAACGCGAGATCTCGGAAACGATAACAAATTTATGAAAACATTGTGTTGCAAAAATACTCCTCTCAGAAAGATCTACATTTCTGGTTTATCCAAAAAAAAATTTTCGTCCGCCATTTTCAAAATGGCCGCCACTCGAAATTTTGTTATCGCTATATCTCGGAAACGGTAAACAATTTATGAAAACATTGTGTTGCAAAAATACTCCTCTCATAAAGATCTACATTTCTGGTTGGTGAAAAAAAATTTTGAAAATGGTGGCCATTTGAAATTTTGTTATCGTGATATCACGGAAATGATAAAAAATTTATGAAAATATTGTGTTGCAAAAATGCTCCTCTCACTAAGATCTTCATTTATGGTTGGTCAAAAAAAATTTTGAAAATGGTGGCCATTTGAAATTTTGTTATCGTGATATCTCAGAAACCATAAAAGATTTATGAAAACATTATGTTGCAAAAATACTCCTCTCATTAAGATCTACATTTATGGTTGGTAAAAAAACTTTGTTTACATCACTTTTTTGCCAAAATAGAAAACAAAAACAAACTCTAACATGTAATCGTGGTGAAAACAGGTGAAAGACCTTGCAATTGTTCTCTGAACAATTGACCTTTTAATCTGTATCAATATTTCGTCACTTCCGATCCAAAATGGCGATACCCATAACTGTTCTACGGTCAACTTTTAACTACAAATATCTCCCTTAATAAAAAAAAGGTACACCACTGCAATTTTGCATGAAGCATGTTCGATATAAAGTGAATCGAACTAGGTAAAAAGTAAAACTTTGTGGACTTTCACTTTAATATTGTCCTGAATCCAGTTATGGCATGGTATTGGTTGCAAAAATTTAATATTTTTCATTTGAATGCAATATTATTTATTCAAATGGTATATTTTTTTCATTTAAATGCAATATTTTTTTTATTCAATTGGTATATTTTTTCATTTAAATGCAATATTTTTTTTTCAATTGGTATATTTTTTCATTTAAATGTATTTTTTTTATTCAATTGGTATAATTTTTCATTTAAATGCAATATTTTTTCATTTAAATGTAATAATTGCATTATGGGAAATTGGTTCACGTCACGGCTGGACCTTTCTAGGGGCTTCGCAAAGTTGGGCCTTATAGGGCAGGTAGGTACATATAATTCCTTTCATTTGAGCCATAACGTATTATCCCTAGACCCGAAAGTAAAATTCGGACGCTGTACCATAAAGGGTACCCTACATCGAAAAATACCGGTTTGGACCAACTTGGCTAATGTTGGCTGGACCTTGCTAGGGGCTTCGCAAAGTCGGTCATTATACTGCAGTTAGGTACTTGTAATAGCTTTCATTTGAGTCATAGCGTATGTTCCCTAGACCCGTACGAAAATTTTGGACCGAATTGACTTAGGGTACCGTAGGTTCGTATAGTCAAAACTACAATTTGGACCAACTTTAGTAATGTTGGCTGGACCTTTGTAGAGGCTAGGGATCATACGCTATGACTGAAATAAAAGCTATTACATGTACCTACCTGTCCTATAAGGCCCAACTTTGCGAAGCCCCTAGAAAGGTCCAGCCGACATTACCAAAGTTGGTCCAAATTGCCGTTTTGACTATACGAACCTAGGGTACCCTAAGTCAATTCGGTCCAAAATTTTCGTACGGGTCTAGGGAACATACGCTATGACTCAAATGAAAGCTATTACATGTACCTAACTGCCTTATAATGGCTGACTTTGCGAAGCCCCTAGCAAGGTCCAGCCCACATTAGCCAAGATGGTCCAAATCGGTATTTTTCGATGTAGGGCACCCTATATGGAACAGCGTTCGAATTTTACGTACGGATCTAGGGATAATACGCTATAGGGCATTATATGTACCTACCTGCCCTATAAGGCCCAACTTTGCGAAGCCCCAAGAAAGGTCAAGCCGTGACATGAAACAATTTCCCATAATGCAATTATTACATTTAAATGAAAAAATATTGCATTTAAATGAAAAATTATACTAATTGAATAAAAAAATATTGCATTTAAAAGAAAAATTATACCAATTGAATAAAAAAAATATTGCATTTAAATGAAAAATTATACCAATTGAATAAAAAAAAATATTGCATTTAAATGAAAAAATATACCAATTGAATAAAAAAATATTGCATTTATATGAAAAAAATATACCATTTGAGTAAATAATATTGCATTCAAATGAAGAAATATAACAGTTGAATCAAAAATATTGCATTTGAATAACAATTATATCATTTGAATAAAAATATTGCATTTGAATGAAAAAATATACCAATTTAATAAAAAAAATATTGCATTTTAATGAAAAAATATACCAATGGAATAAAAATATATTGCATTTAAATGAAAAAATATACCATTTGAATAAATAATATTGCATTCAAATGAAAAATATTAAATTTTTGCAACCAATACCATGCCATATCCAGTAACTAATCAACAAGTAAAATTGCTTGGTTCCTTTTTAAAGCAGTCGCTAGAACTGAGGACATGGGGCATTTAATTACATTTGCTTTATATGTATGTTTGCTTAAAAATGTATTGTTATATGCCTTTGGCCCTTAATTGGGCGAAAATTGTGCATTTTCTTTATTAAAGTATTAAAGATAATAAAACAGTGGTATCTTATATACAGCGGTCATTAGAACTGAGGAAAGATGGCCCTCATACTGTTTTAGTATCGAAATAATACTGTCTTGCTTTTTCTTTTTTTTTATTTGTTCATATTTGTTATCATTGTTTAAATGTATTGTTTAAATGTATTTGCTACAACCTTAATGGGTTAAATAGTTTTCAATAAAGTTATAATTAATTATTTATAAAGCGAAATAACGTTATGTTTTAAAATACTAAAATACCGAAGTTGCATAATAAACAGGATTTTTTTTTAATCATAAAAAAGAACTCCTGTTTCTTTCCTGTTATCCTTTGGAATTTTACAGCACCTTTCTCAAACCCACTCCCTTCATTCGGGTAAATCGACAAGGGTGGTCATTTCCAGCTGGCCCAACCCACAAATTGTTGGTACTGTACAATCAAACTCAGCTCCACAACACTGATCACTATCAATTTTAGTCCTACAATATAGAACCTCGCGCTGTTTCATTTTCATATATACTGACTTTTACATGCAGCGCGAGGTCCTATCGTATGTGTCCAAAAACCCGTAGCAAATGGTTTTTCACGAAACATGGTCATATAGTTTGTTCTCTAGTTTAGAATTATACTCCCAAAAATGAATTTATGTGTTTTACCGTTTACTGTAGTACCATATCTTCAAAAACAGCAGAAAATCCCACTTGCATTCTTGAGTTGGTAAGAATGACCTTGCAAAATTGTAGACAAAACGATATAGACAAAAGCGTACTGCTGTATCATTCTGCAACAGAAGATGGTGCTTTTCACCATAACTACTAAAATCACATACTTTGGGTTTAATTTTTTCCGTCCCTAGATTTCTGATACCTGCAAGTCTCTTAGTATTTTTACTCAATTAATCCAAATATCCAAAAATAGACATCTAAACATTGTCTTTTTGACACGCTCCCGTGCTTTGTTGTAATTAATTCTTTTGTCATTATAATTTAAATCAATACCCGACTCATTTTACCTGTTGGGTCGTCTCGAAATGTTTTCACATCTTTGTTTATTTTTATACTACATAAGGGAAAATGTACACCGAGATAGACAATGGATTAAAACTCATGAAAATAAGATTTTCAAATTAAAATAAGAAGTTCTTGTGCGAAATCCACTTCTTGCATGCACTTTTATGATGAACTTCGTTTTTTAAAACACGGTTGTTCAAATTCGAAAATCATTGAAATATGGCGAATGCTCTAGATATTGCACCGCTTGGAAATTGTTTTATTTAGCAGTGTTGGGAATAATAGTCTGAATGGCAAGAGAGGTATGTTTTTTAATGATTTACATGTTAAGGTCAGTGAAAACTTAAATATATTTAAAAACATGGCATGCAGTCCGACAGGAAACTTATTTTATTTCCGACATGACATATATTATAGGACTATATCAATGAAAGTAAAAAACTTGCTTTGGCCTTGCATGACTGAAGAGGTATTTAACGCAGAAACACTCTCTATTGTAATTTAAAACTACATAAGTAGTTATTGATTTATGACCTGTCAAATTAATTATTACTGAATTATCTGCCTTACTTTTTCCATGCATGCACGAAGATATTCATTTTTCATTCTGAGCAAACTCAAAATAGTTTAATATTGCAGAGTAGTTCAGCAAACATGCGCAAAATATTTTATTTTAATGTATTTACAAAAATAGACATTTAACAAGTATTCACTATATCAGCACCCAACATCTTTCAAGTTAATACACCCAAGAAAATTAGTCAGGGTAAATGAAGCGTGTAGAATGTAAACACCCACACCAGTTTAAACCGACTGTAACTTTATAGTAGCTTGGGTAGTTGGAGCAATTAGCTGGGTCTTTAAGGTAAACACATTTTTATCTATTTGTATGTATACAGTCAATATATATAATGTTTAATTTTGTAAACATAGCACATTTCATCAATAATCCATCATTATATTTGAACGCACACATCTGGACGCTTTCTTCTCGCACCTGGATGCATATACCTGTAGTGGAACAACCAAACGCATTTTTTCTCGAATGATCGAATCCAATCTATTTCATGGAAAATGCTCACTGTGACTTAATTTTTAGTTTTTGTTACATATAAAGAAATTTGGACTGTATAACCGTCTGTTACGGTGTTGTCATAAGTAGATAAAAATGACAAACTACACCAGCTGTAACCAATTTTGCTTAGGAATCGATATCTTTACCACCCTGTCTCTTTTAGTCATTTAATTTTCTCAGATAAGGAACGAAAAAGGGAGTAGGTATTTTTGTACTTTGGACATTTTGTCAATCATTACACTGTTTTAAAGTTTAAGGTCCCCATTTCAGTTTAATGGTAATTTTATGTTAAATCCCCAGTCTTCACCCCATGTTGGTTCTTCACCAAACTTCCTATGCAGACATCTGTTTCATCTATGCATACAAAGCAACCATTTATTGCAAATAGCATCAACAAATCAATGAGATTATTAGTGATAAACAATATAAAAAATTACAAATCATTCGAACAGACCGCAGTTATGTCCCGGAAAACCTCCAATTACCACAAAACAGGATACACTGAATTTGTTAATATAAACATTCATTATATGGTGGATATTATATGGTGGGTTCCAGGGACCCCATCTGACAGAGGTGGAGGTAAATGCCTGATAATGGTAGCTTTGCATGCGTAATTATATCAATAATTAGTCGGTAACCGTTGATACATTGTTGACCGTTATCTGTATATATGTTTTATTGATTGTTTGTTTCTTTAACTGTTTATATGTATATGCTGTCAACCCATTGGGGGTATAAAAAATGTGATTATTACATAATGATATATTGGTGACCGTTATAATGATACATTGATGACCGTTATCATTACACAAAGATACCTTGGTGACCGTTGTGATTGCATAATGATACATTGGTGACTGTGATACATCGGTGACCTTTAAATAATATAATGATGTATTGGACCGTTATCATCGCATAATGATACATTGTTGGCTGTTATCATTACATAATTATACATTGGTGACCGTTTCATTACGTGATATATTGGTGACTGTTATCATTATGTAATGATACATTGAAGACCGTTTTCATAACGTAATGAAACATTTTGACTGACTACCATATCAACAAGTCGAAAGGGAAGTACTCAACTCTGAAAATTCTTTGGAAACTAAGGAGTATCTCCCTCATCCAAAGCTCTATCCTTAGCTTATTTTGACTCTTCAGTTAGATCATATTGGTTGTTTGTTCTCTATTAGTTCTTAAACATCTTTGAGAAATGTTTAGATTTTATCTGCAATGAAGAGACATAAGTTGTCGAAATGGCCATGTGCAGAAACAAAATGTACAGTACTTTCGGTATTTAGTTATTTGGACCAAGTTAGTCTTAATTGCCCTTAGATGGCCCACATCAAAGGTGTCCGAATTTTTGACAATATGAACCCGATGGAAATGACATTAATTCTCTGAAACTAAATGGCTATTTCCAACAAGTACCCCAACAATAAAATTATAAATGAATAATAAGTGTGTAACAGATACGCACGTCTAAATGACCGTCAGTGGGGGATGTGATTGATATGATACCCTGTTAATTCAATGAAAATCTTTTTCTTTCATTAGAATTCGTGGAAACTCGAAGAGAAGAAAAGACTCTCGCGGAAATTTAATCAATGTTTGTCAAAACACCACATGAAAATTAATGTTTCCCTAGCTAAAGCTGTAGAAAGCTTTGTAATTTCAAGAGCTTTATAAACTTAATCTATAAATTAGTTAGAATTTTACGTTCACTGGGCAGCATTTCAGTTGTTCAATTGAAATTTTTGTTAAGGGCGGATAAGACAACCCGGGCGATAGGTTTTGGTTGCCGGGGCGGTAGGTTTGGTTGCCACTTGATATGGCGATGAATTTTGCCTGCTATACGACCCAAATGAGTCTGATCTTATAACAAGAATATAAAAGCGGTCTTTATACTGGATGGATTGCTACGTTTCTCCACACAGTTTCTCTACAATTGTTTGCGACCATTTTTTTCCGGCCTGACTACCCCGCATAAACATTTTATTTTTCTATCATTCACCACTGTCAGCTCTTTTGATGTAGATTTATCTGGTGGACCCAAAATCACGCGACCTCGGCCTATATTTTTATATTTTACGGTCAAGTTCCAAGGTTAATTTTTTTCTTGCCCGCAACGAAAAAGTTGCGAAAGCGAGACTTAGGGATAGCGTTTTCGGTGGCGGCAACGGCGGCGACAAAAAGGCTTCAACAATTGGAAACTTGAGAATTAACAGCCATGTGGTAGTTGTAGGTCAATATCATTTGATGTGCAGTAGCATTAAAAAAAGTACGCACAACGAAATTTGCCGCAGCTTAAATCGCTGTAGCTATTTTGTTTTAAATAAGACCCTTACAAAGCATATATGTATCATTTTCTAATTTTCTGCCGCTACTCTTGGTATATTTACCGAAATAATCAAAGTTCAAATAAAAATATTTTCCATAATGTTAATTTCACTCAAATTTTAAAGAAATTCGATGTGGGAGTGATGAATGATTTACGCAAACCAACAAACCAATGAAAAGACACCAAATGCATTGCCGATGGATTACTTATTTGCATATAGAGTGCTTGTTGTTTATTCGAATGACCAATGAACAAACAGAACTAATTTACATAGAAATGTTTAGGTAAATCTGAGAACAATTTTTGCAGAACCAATATCCAGTTACCATTC
>MJUU01032771.1:0-20187 GCA_002080025.1 Modiolus philippinarum | reverse complement strand
TTAAGTCTGTTTCTCAATAACTACAAGCCATAGGTCAATGATATTTGGTATATAGCTTGGTTTTGGTTAGTACATGTCAGTCTGCCATATGGCTTTTGACCTTGACCTCAATTTCATGGTCTAGAGAACAAAGTTGAGTGTTTCTGATTAGAATAGTTTCTTAATTACTGTAAGTGGAATGGTAATAATATTTGGCTTGTAGGTTGCTCTTGAGTAGTGCATGACTGTTTTAGCGACAAGCAGGGACGGGCGAGACATCTATTAGGGTCCACTCTTGTTAAACATTGCTAAGAAAAACAAGGAGTGTTATATGTGACTCTGATTACAGAAAATCTTACCCCTACCCCAACAAATTTCCCCTGAAATTGTCAATTTTTGTCTATGTTCACATAAAAGTAAACAGAACACGCAAAACATGTGTTGTATAAAACAATAATGCATGAATTACATCAGAATGTGGTATTTCAACAGCCATTGGTCGACTAAAACTCAATATTTCTCCCAAAATTGATGAAAAATGGGAATTTTTTAACATTTCAGATTTGTCCGTATTTCATCGTTAAATCTCAATATATGTCAAATGTGTAGAATATATCTGCAGATATGCCATTTAATTATCCTAAGCAATACATAAATTGTCTTTAAACATTGTTTAGAAAAACAAGGAGTGTTATATGTGACTCTAAATACCGAAAATCTTGCCCCTACCCCAACAAATTTTCCCTTAAATTGGTGATTTTTGGTCTATGTTCGTATAAAAATAACAAGAAAATGCAAAATGTGTGTTGTATATTACAATGTTGCATGAATTACATCCTGATTTGGTATTTTAACACCCATTGGTCGACTAAAACTCAATATTTCTCCCCAAATTGATGAAAAATTGGAATTTTCAGCATTTCAGATTTGTCCATAGTTACATTGTAACTGATAAATCGCAATATGTATCAAATCTATAGAATATATCTGCAGATATGCCAATTAATTGTTCTAAGCGATACATTAGATGTCTTAAAACATTGTTTAGAAAAACAAGGGGTATTGAATGTGACTCTAAATACCAAAAATCCTACCCCTACCCTAACACATTTCCCCCAAAATTGTCTATGTTGGGATAAAAATAACCAGCACACGCAAATTCTGCGTTGCATATAACAAAGTTGCATGAATACTATCATGATTTGGTATTTCAAATCCTAGTTGTCAGCTTAAAATCAATATTTTGTCCAAAATTGATGAAAAAAATGGAAATTTTTTATCATTTCAGATTTGTTCAAAATTCCCTTTTAAATCGTTATTTGTGGCAAATCTGGAGGATTTATCTGCAGATATGCCAATTTATTGTCTTAACCGATACATATGTTATTTAAAAACACTGTTTAGAAAAATAAGGAGTGTTCAATTTGTCTCTAAATGATGAAAATCTTACCCCCACCCCAACAAAAATTAAACTTGAAAATCTCCAAAATATGACCGTCTGTACATATAAATGAACAAAGCATACTAATGTTTTACTTTTTTGCAAAAGATGCATTTGGTACATCATAATATGTAATTTCGACACCAAAATATGGGTAAAATTGAATATTTTCTACGATTATCGTGAAAAATGGGAATTTTCAGTATTTCAGAATTTTCCGAAATTCAAAGTTAAATCGCTGAATAGTAGCCCATAAACCGGGCGCATGATCTTATTTTTAATATATGGGAGGCTCTGTGTGTTTTGGTGTTTGAAAATGATATGTCAGTTGACCTTTATACAATGTTAAAAGCTTTTCAAGCTGAATAAAATGAAATAAATTGTGTTGAATACGTGTGGTAAGGGGTAATATATTTGTAATTTAAGAGACTGTAGTTAGTCTAAAAGGCTTAAAAACATACATTCTAATTGCTTAGATATGATGAAACGATATTTAATCAACATTTTAAAGTTATATATCAATTCCATGAAGTATTTGCATCTCAAAGTCAAAACAGCAGAAATTCTGAAAAACGGAAAATTCCCATTTTTCATACAATTGCGGACAGAAGAGTCGAAAAGAGATCTTTTGAAAAGTTTTTATCTACTAAAATGATCTTCTGCATGTCAGATTTAGTGAAATACACGCTAGAATTCCCATTAAACATTATCTTTGTATCATTTAGAGCCTGAATAATTCAAATTTTCTTTCAATTTTTAGGGGGAGGGGTGCTAATTTTGACATTTCTTATCCTATAATATGTCTGAAACTAAAATTTTTTGCGTATTATTTGTTGCTAACATATCATAAACTATTATTGCATCGGCAATTATTAAATATATATTCAGATTTTTACGACCTTTAAGTCAAAAAGTCGAAATTGTGAAAAATCTAAAATTCCGAAAAAATCCATTTAAAAAAAAATTATACCGAAAATCAAAATTTTATGGACTTTAATGGTTTTATTTTCCAACATTGTATCACAACTGATAAGTAAGGCATAAAAACTAGATCAAATGACGAGGGTTGTTTATATGAAAGGAATTGACAGCCTAGAATCGACATTTTCGCAATTTTTTGCAGGGGTAGGGCTACATTTTTTGTATCCCCAGATCATAAAATTGGCGTAAAGTACCCAAACCTGTGTTCATTGTAAAGCATAATAAATTAGCTTTAATTTGATACCAAATTTCAGTACATATTACTTATCTGTAAAAATTATGGAGCTTAAAAGATGAAACTTGTGTTAAACGAAAATACAATATTTTTTCGGGTGTACTATAAAAGTGGCTCTTTACTGTCTATGCGTGCAGGTAATGTTCGTGTTAACATATTTTATTTTGAAGAGGGGACATAGAAGGACTGAAAAAAAAACGTTCTGGTTCGGAAGTGGGGGAGTGCACGGAAAGTGTTTCCAGCCCACGGACTAACTTAATTTAAGATTGGCTCCCATAGGGAAAACTGCTTTGCCAATTGAAAACGAATGTGGTCACACTAGTCCTAGGATGGTCCCATTTTCGAAATATGTCCTGCTAGTCTCATCTTATTCAAGATGGCAACCAATGGGGAATTTAGCCCAACATTGGACCCTTTCTGAAGCCACAAAGCCAATCAACTGGAATCGAACTTGGCCAAACTAGTTCTTGGGAAGATCTCTTTTGTGTCTGGGAAGTCTGCACCTCATCCTTGGTGGCTGGCAGCGGGGAACTTAGTTCAACATTTCACCCAGTGGGGAAGCATTTTTCAAAGATTTCCATTGAAAGAACTTGGCCTATTGTAACCGAACTTGGTCACAATTGTCCTTAAAATTTGCCCCTTTAAATGATTGGCGAATTTGCATTATACCCAAAATGACTGCCAGCGCAGAGATTAGTTAAATATTGGAAAGCATTCGAAATGCTCTCCTATGAAGCCACAAAGCCAGTTGGAACCAAACTTAGAAATAACAGTCCTTTGGTGGTCACATCATCCAAGATGGCCGTTAGCAGGAATCTTAGTTTAACATTGGACCTAATGAATAACACATTCAAAAATCTTCATCTCTCTGAAACTACTTTGCCAGTTGGAACCAAACTTGGTCGCAACAGTTCTTGGTTTTCCCCCTTAAAATGTGTCAGGCTACTTATCAAAGATGACTGCCGGCATTGGATCCTTGGAAGATCTTTAAATAAAAACTACTTGGGAAATTTGAAGCAAACATAGTCATACTGTTGTTTTCAGTTACAAGATATGAATGCACAATATTCCACAATCTCAAATTGAATATTTGACTAGTATGTTATCTACACGTCAAAAGGCGGGGCTGTCTTGATGATAAGTAAACAAAGTATTTTCAGTGTTTATTCCCTCCAACTGCACGTATAACAGAATTATTTCTCTTTGTCTTAGAAAGAACATCTGTTTTATAGGTTCCAAGCTTTTCATGACTGGTGAAGCCTCTGCCGCTCTGTTTACGATTATTGCTGGATGTATAATGACAGTTATATTTGGTATATTCAGGCTGAGCAGAAAAAATATCTACGGTTTGTCAAGTTTCGGAGTCACTGCTCTGGCATTTTCTGTATTTGGATGTAAGTATAAAATACGTTTATTTTGCACAACTAATTAGGATATCTTTTGTCGCTCTCCACCGTATAAATAAAAACATGCAATACAGAGCCACAAGATCCCGTCCAATACCATATTTTATCCACTAGAGATAGTTAAACTTTAGAATTTTAAGTGCGAGGCTTGCCAAGCATTTTAAAATCTTATTGTGCGGTTATGCGGATGTAAAACTTGGATTCTATTGGCTGATTAACCACCTGCTAAATAACCATGTCCGCCCTACACAAGACAATCAATAATCATGATAATGTAGTGTTTCACCTACATGTAACCAAAGTCATTCAAAAGCGTACATATAAGAATTGTACATAAGGACAAAATTCACAAACGTGCAGTAAGCATGAATAAATAAACATATCGTAATTAAAGTTTAACATTGTTTACTTCCAGGTAATGTAAAACTAATTTCAGTCTGATATTTACATTAAAAAATTAAAATGTGAAATACATCTATACTTGGAATAACATGTAAATTATATGAAATATTTTATTTGCATTCATTTTCAAAGGTTTTCGCTCCCATGTATTACGAAAACGCCATGTAAACTTAAATCAATACATCATTCGGCTGTGTATTGTCCAGAGTACGCGGTCAGTCGACATAGCGTTTATGTGTATTTCCGTGTAGTTAAAGGTCATTTTGTAATTATCGTTTTCTTAGTTAAACACAAACAGGTTTGCATAACCGCACAAAAATGTTATCATGCATTGAACCAACTAATATGATTATTTAGATAGTGTCGAAAATGGTTGAACGGCGCGACCTGAAGGTCGCTTGCCGTTCAACGATTTTCGACACTATCTAAATAATCATATTAGTTGGTTCAATGCATTTTCGCTTGCCGTTCAACGATTTTCGACACTATCTAAATAATCATATTAGTTGGTTCAATGCATGATAACTTATAATATTTAACTACCGAGAGTGGATAAAATATGGTTATAATCGGGATAAAGTGATGTAATCTTTTTCTCTAATGATAAATGATAAACACCGAGAATTGTATTCTGAATAGATTTTGGCGGGAAATATCATGAGGCTTTGAATATGACAATTTATCTAAGACCATCTAACGGATCAGAACCGGTTTAAACTTCACATATCATTAGAGAAACTACCTTACAAAAATCTATTTCAGTAGTATCATTGCATAAATAACAAAATGCAGAAATTACTGTTAATTTATAGTTTCTGCAAATTGCCACTTCGGCTTCTTATGTCTCTTCAGTACAGAGCAATTATAACATTTGGAAATCCATACATCGAAAATATGTTTAAAACAAAATTTTCTTAAATTCAAAGTTTCTTAAGATATTGCAAGTTTCCAATTTAAATCGGTTTTCGGAACAGTACCGAAGTACTGACTACTGAGTTGTTAGATACCCTCGGGAATTAACAGTCCACTAGCAGTGACACAGGCCCAATGGTAATAAATAGCAAAATACTGAAATTACTACGAATCTAATTGTAAATGAATACAAAATACATATTCTAATATGACGGCCTTCATTCGCTTTGTATCCAAACCTGTGGTAAAAATAATATTTACTTATGCGTAACGTCATAAACAAATGACGGTACTTTAAATAAAGTCATTCATAGTTTTACATCAGTTTTTGCAACGTCACAGACCAAACAGCGACATAAAATGGCGTTTCATCCATGTCTACTAGGAGGAATTCTCCTAAGTGTCCTATTAGAATCAAAATAATTAACAGTAACCATATATTTATATTATTTTTAACACGGGCTTGCTTGGTCGCTCGGGGTAAAATATTCACCATAAAGTGCCAGCCTGTGGTAAAAATAATATTAACATATGGCTACTGTTAATTTTTTCTTAAATACCGGATGAACTGTTAATGAAGATGACTTTTAGGCAACTTAAGTTTCTACAGTCAGATACTATAAACAAGGTTTTAAAAACCATATACCTAAAAAGATGTTATAGCTGATATTAATGTGTCTTTATTGACTGTACTGAAGGAGGCTATCCTTTTTCGAATTACCCGATGTTGTATTAAAGAGTTTTTTTTAATTTTAGTACAAAAACAAAGGTACCTCATCAAACTGGACAAACCGTTGTGAAAAAAAAAATTCATGACCAAGTTGAAACAAAATGCACGCAAACTCGTACCAAGCACACACCAGATCTCAACTCAGTAAGACAGCCATCTGTTGGGTGTGTGTTTAGCTAGTCTAAACTTATGGGGAATTTGTGGACATTTTGTTCCCTAGCACACTGTCTTTGTTAGTTGCCTATTAGCAACTGACATTGCCTATTAGCAACTGACATTGCCTATTAGCAACTGACATTGCCTATTAGCAACTGACATTCATTACAAGTTCAGTAAATTAATTAAAACTAGAAAACACGAGGGGACTTTATAAACATAAGTGGATGATATATATCGGATAATGGTTTTTATGAAATAAAAACGATACGCTAGGCTATGGAATAGCCTTGGATAGAAAATTGCGTGTTTGATTGACAAGGGTGGGGTGGCTCATGATGTATTTGTATACTCAAATCAATACTTTTCGTTATTTTTGTCATGTCGGATCTGGACCATGTACAGCTCGCTGATCACTCTTAGGCAAAATCACAATTTTGTAAAATGGTAAAACTGGAGAAATTAAATGTTGTTCTAGCGTATTTAATTGTTCAAAAGGAGCTTTATCCATTTCTAAATTATTTATCATTGCTTGAGGAGGTATAGCCTACTTACACACATAAGAGTTACACGTTTTACACACAATATAACATTTCTTTCAACCTCTCATCTTTTGCATTAAATTCTTTCTCGTGTACTTGGCTTCGAAACATAAACCTTTTACAGCACACACAAATCAACACCAGTAGCTCTTTATTCTTCCGCAAAAAACAAAATTCTATCTCTTTCCACCTTTTGTTCTTCATTGCCTAGGTATCTCTCACACCCCATTTTGATTTATTCCTATTGGTCAATAGTCTTCTGCACTTGCGTTCTCCTCGCTGCGCAAGCGTACTCCTCACCTCCCCCCAAGAACTATCTATATAGCTAGGCTATTCCATAGCCTAGCTAAAAAACCATTCACCCCAATTTAATATTTGATGACCTGTTTACGTAGTTACAATGATTCTTGCAGTGACTCATGTTTACCTAACGAGGATCAAGTGTGTGTCAATATAAAATTAACATAATATATTCGAATATAAGGCAGCTACAATATTAACACTCGTATCTTCTTATACTCAACGATTACAGTAGTTAAGCGTGTCACCATAGGATACTGTTGTCCTATAAAGCTTATGTAAAATTCCTTATAATGCAATTGATCTTTCATGGTCATCCATTAACATGAACCCTAACCCTACTTCAAAGTGTACGCCATCAACGTAGTATAATAAATCGTAGTGAGAGTTGTGGGACGATTGGGGTGGAATACCGGACAGAGAGTTGTGAGACGATTGGGGTGGAATAGCGGACAGAGTTGAGGGACGATTGGGATGGGATAGCGGAGTGAGAGTTGTGGGACGATTGGGGCGGGGTAGCGGAGTGAGAGTTGTGGGACGATTGGAGAGTGGTAATCCAGTCTAAACCATAAGCTCTGTGTGTCATTTAGGCTGACGTGAATCCTTTTTGTTTGTATCCTGATCTATTTCTTACATACTTCTCTATAATATTCCATTGTATTTGGAGCATACACTAATGTTTTTGTGAGTCTAATTCGTTGTATCTGTACTCTATTATGATTCTGTGGTGTAGGATTCACCATTTTGTTTGTCTATCCAGAGATTAACTACACCCGACCTTCTTTTGTTCGTCCTGTTTTTATACCGTTACCTAAACCACTGTCTTTCTTTGTTTTTCCTTTTTCATACGAACACACATTTTTTGGTGGTTATACTATAGTATAGCTCAGTCGTCGTCTACCGGGCGTACATGTGTCGGCATCCGTGGACAGTATAACTATGGGTCTAGTGGACGGATCATTATCAAATTTTGGTATGATGTTGTTTGGCACGTGTGTAATCCAGAATTTTGATTTCGGGTTCCTGGCCCCACCTGTTTCAGAAAAGGGACCAGTAAGGGGTTAAATATTCGACTGTAGAATCTTCATTAATAACTTGATTTTGGTAGGGTTGCTCTCGGTGTGCTTCTTAGGAAATTTCCAATCTGTAGCATGCAAACCGATTTCATGTGGCATTTACCGTTCATGAAAAAAATGGGGAATTAAAGGGGCAAATTTCAAGAATTTTATTTTTTTTATATTAAGTACGATTTTGTTGCTTTTTTTTGCAATTGTTTCCTGATGAAAATTAACAAAGCACTGCACCATCAGAATTTTGATAGCTTATTTCCTTTCCGAGCTATTAGGGGCAAATGGGGCCAAAATTGCAAACATGCAGATTACCCAAAATTTAATTTTTCAGCAAACTTCAATGGGATGTCCTCTCGTTGTAGGCTTTAACGAAGAACAACAAAGCTTTTTCCATTGCTTTGTTTTACCATGTACCATGTACATTTACTACATATCCCTTGATTGCTTATTTAAGTAGTATATCAACAGATTTTGGCATGGCTATTACCGTTTCTGAACTATAAGGGCAAAGGGGCCAAAACTGCAATTTTAGAAATATGTGAATTCTTCATTTTTCATTAGATTTTGACGGGATTTTTTTCTTTTGATTCCACTTGTTGTCAGCTTTTCTTAGTGTGTCAACAGATTTGGCGTTGATCTTTGCGTTTCTGAGCTACAAGAGGCCAAATGGGCCAAAATTGCAATTTATCTAAATGTGTAAAATCTTTTTGTAAAATTTTTTTCATCGAATTTCAATCAGATATTTTTCTTTGGATTCATATTAACGTGATTTTTAAGTAGTGTGTGACAGATTTGACATATCTTCTACCGTTTCTGAGCTATTGGGGGCGAAGCAGGGCCTAAATTGCAGTTGTAAATAACCTAAAATTTCTACTTTTCATCTGATTTTGATAGTTTTTATGCCCCCGCGACGATAAGTCGGGGGGCATATTGTTTTACCCTTGTGCGTCCGTCTGTCCGTCTTCCATCCGTCCGTCCGTCTGTCCGTCTGTCTTCCGTCCGTCCGTCCGTCCGTCTGTCCGTCCGAGGGGGTACATGGTTTGTCCGCGCAACTCCTCCTACAATTTTTATGCTAGAAAGTTTTTATTTTGCAGATCATTTGTACATATATTGAAGATGTGCATGTGATAAGGATTTTGATTTTGGTGCATTTTTGTCAAAAATATACATTTGTCCGTATATTTAGTTGTTTCAGTTTCATTTTTCACAATTGACTCAGTCCTGTTGCTAACTGAATTTTACTGTTGATTCTATCGTTTTTTTTATTTATCACATTGGCTAGGGGGAAGGTTTGGGCCCAATAAAACTAGTTTAACCCCGCCGCAGCAGGTTTGCGCCTGTCCTTAGTCAGGAAATTTATTAGGCCTTTGTGTGTCTTGTCTTTTTTCTAGTTAGTTTACTTTATGTCTATAGGAGTCTAGGATGATGTTTATTTCGCTGAACTTGATTACTCTTTATTCAGGGGCCGACTCCGACCTACCGTTGGGTGTGGGGTTTTCTCACCGTTCATTGAAGATCTTATGGTGGCTTTGAGTTGTTATTACTCCCCTTTGGGTCGTTGTCTCTTTGACACATTCCTCATTTCCCTTCTTTTTTCTATGTATGTATAATACAGTAGGAAATGTTTGGTGATTGTAACATGCTAGTTTTTTTCGCGATACTGTTACCTCATGTATAGTTTTAATTTCTTATTTATTTTGTAGGGATATTCTGCGCAATTCTGACATTCAAGTATGTAAATGATCATCATGATTATGATTGGAAACCTTCGACAACTTCTGGAGTTGACAAAACCATTCCTTATTCACTCATCATCATGTACATTGGGTTACTATTTGAAGGTGCAGCAATCATCTTGAATATTTTGATTCTGATGAGGCTTGCAACTTCAAGATATGTTTATAGTGAACCTGTTGTGAGAAGAAGTTCCGAGAAAGTGATTACGCATTATCCATCCGAGAAAGTCATGACCCACTACCCATCATACTATAACCCGGAAGTTGTATTAACTGCACCACAGACAAGAAGAATTGTTACCAGAAGTGAACCAGAAAAATTAGTTTATTCCTATTAAAGATATATGTTGTATAAACTATATAACGCTGTATACTCAATGTCCAAAATTTATATTCATCTTATATACTTTGAGAATTTACACCAGTGAACTCAACAGGCGGGGTAAGAGACCATGCAGACCAATGTAACTTGGACTTTGCGTATTGAAATAACATGGCAAAGAAAATATGATGCCCGTCATGGGTTTCTTGATTACCCGATTATCGGGGCATTTTTTTAATGATTATTTGATTACGAGGTCATTTATTTAATGATTATTTGATTATTTGTTTGCATTTTTATATACTTTTTGATTACTAAGCCGAAAATTTATTGATTACCAAGGTAAAAATTTAATGCTTATTTGATTACCAAGGCAAAAATTTAATGATTATTTGATTCCTAGAAACCCCCCATGAGGAGCCTCAAATATGATAGTGATTGCAGCAGTACAATGATTTCGTGTGAATCAAAGCTGAATACAAACTTGGTGATATGAACTCTGGTTCCATGATGTGAAATTGAAAGTTTTTCGTGGCAAGATTTCATTGTTGTGTTCGAGTATAAAATTGTTCCTCGTAATTTAAAGGTTTTCATTTCTAATGTGATATCTCAGCAGAGTGACTAAAGGAGAAAATTTAAGTTTATATGACCTTACTGTACAAAAAAATACCAAACACTTTTTAGCGATCTATTCTTCAATGCAAAGTTGTACCGTGTAATTAGGGTCATGTACCACAAACTATCTTACACAAAGGATAATCTTCATGTGTATAATCTTAATTTTATACAACAACTGAATTCTATATATATCTTTACTTAACTCAAGAATTTGATTGTTAATTATGAAAATTTATATTCATTTTGATACTTAATTACATTCAATAAACAATCTATAATCGATGTTTGTTTTTCCTTGATTGCAATCATGTAACACTGCTAAAAGTCAAGACAAAACCATGAATAAATTATTTGTCTTGAAATACTGCTGAAATCAGATTGAAGAACATTTTATAGCAAAATTAAGACAGTTCCCCCCCCCCCCANAAAAAAAAAAAAAAAAAAAAAAAAAAGGCATCGATATCAAATACAAAAGTGCACTTGGTGTAGTTTTCAGCCAGTTTCAGTATTGCAGGCATTGATGTCAAATTGATTGCAGAAAGTGACCCTTTCATTATAACATTGTGTAGATTTTGGCCATGTTTCAGGATATTGATTGAACCGATATTGCAGAGATACAGAAAATGGCAATTTTGCTGTATTTTCTTGCCAATTATAAAGTAATTTCAATTGTGTCTGTATCTCTATAGTATCAAAACAGATGAGTGTCCAATATCTTGAAATTTTGGGGGTAAAATTACACCGAGTTTTAGTATTATTATCAATTGCGTAAAGAACCAACTGAATGTCAATGTTGTTCTGAGGTTTTCTACAAACTTATTTGGCATGAGTAAAACCTTCATCGATAAATACCATACAGGACACAAAAACGTTCGATCTAGCCTCATATCTGCATAAACTTTAGAGTAATCAACTTCGGAACGGGCTGTCTAATGTTTCGACTCAAGGTGCACTGATGCGATTTAATTCATCGAAGTGGAGCCTACATTTTAATTCTGAATGCAGTTTTAAGAGTCATTAAATTGTAATGGTTAATTTCTTCGGTAAAAAAATGATTTCAAAAATACCACATATAATTTACTTTTAAAGGTCTCATCCTCACTATAAGCCAAGTGCGAATCGATGAGATCGTTATCATATGCTGTTTGAAAAGTCCTTATAACTGTAATAAACTATTGATTTTATTACAGTAATAATGAAAAACAGCCAATCAAAGATTGCGATCCCCCCGCTACCCCTTTTTGGACCCCCTTCCCTTGTAAAAAGGACAAGTGTTTTTTAAACTAAATTTCTTTCTGTTGAAACAATCATTGTTACTGTAAAACACCAACAAGATATGGTTGCGAGGTAGAATTTCAAAAGGTACAGGTTTCTAAGAATTTCAGACATTTACCAAAATTAGAATCCAAGATTTTTGCAACCTGACTGTTCAAAGACATAATTTTTACTGTAAGAAATTGAAAAATATATGGTTGCTAGGTAGAATTCCAAAAAATAATGGGTCTTTGAGAGTTTCAGGAAATTTACCAAACTTAGAATCAAAGATTTTTGCAATCTGACTATTGAATATGATCTATGAAACTATAAGGCTTCAAAAAAGATATGGTTGCTTGGTAAAATTCCAAACAGTAATTGGTCTTTGAGAGTTTCAGAAAATTTACCAAAATTAGAATCAGTTTTTTTTTGCACTCTGATTATTGAAAATGATCTTCACTACCGTAAGGAATTGAAAAAAGATATGGTTGCTAGGTAAAATTCCAAAAAGTAATTGGTCTTTGAGAGTTTAAGGAAATTTACCAAAATTAGAATCAAAGATTCTTGCAACCTGACAGTTGAAATTCATCATTATAACTCTAAATAATTGAAAAAGATATGGTTGCTAGGTAGAATTCCAAGAAATAATGGGTCTTTGAGAGTTTCAGGAACTTGACCAAAATTGGAATCAAAGTTTTTGCAATCTGACCATTGAAAATGATCATTAATACTATAAGGCATCAAAAAAGATATGGTTGCTAGGTAAAATTCCAAAAAGTAATTGGTCTTTGAGAGGTTCAGAAAATTTACTAAAATTCGAACCAGTTTTTTTTGCACTCTGATTATTAGCTCACCTGGCTATGCCAGGGTGAGCTTTTGCCATCACTTTGCGTCCGTCGTCCGGCGTCCGTCTGTCCGTCCGTCGTTAGCTCACTTTTAAAAATCTTCTCCTCTGAAACTACTACAGGGATTGGTTTGAAACTTTATAGTAATCATCTATGACAAGTCCTGTACAAACGATCCTCATTTTATTATGATCCTATGAAAAACATGGCCGCCAGTTCTAAAAATAGAACCTAGGGGTAAATTGCAGTTTTTGGCCAATAACTCAAAAACCGATGCAGATATCAAAAATCTGACTGGAGTAAAAATGATCAGCATGAGAAGATCTACCCATGCTGAAATTTTGATGAAAATCTGAGAGTTATTGCCCCTTTTCCGTAAAATTTTCAAAATTTTGATGTTTTTTATTTTTTATTGAAAAAACTATAACAGATAGAGGTTAAGTTTAATTGCAAAAATGTTCAGCATGTTAAGATCTACCCACATGGATATTTTGAAGAAAATCAAAGTACCTATATATGAGTTGTGGTCCTTTATTGGTCAAATTTTTCGTGATTTTTTTACTTTTTGTCCTATATTTCAAAAACCCTTTGAGATAGAGGTCAAGTTTTAATTGCAAAAATGTTCAGCATGTTAAGGACTATATTTTATTTTTTCCGACCGCTTCCAAGATGGCCGCCAGCGGGGAACTTAGTTTACCATTTGACCTAATGGGAAAATTCATACAAAGAACTTCTTCTTGAGAACCACTGAATGGATATGAACCAAATTGGGCATGAATGATGCTTATGAAGTGCTGACCAAGTGTTGCTACTTTGGTGCCGATCCATCATCCAACATGGCCGCCAGCGGGGATCTTAATTTTAACATTGGACCCTATGGGACAATGCATACAAAGAACTTCTACTTTAGAACCACTGAATGGATTTGAACCAAACTTGGCATGAATGATGTTTATGAGGTGCTGACCAAGTGTTATTACTTTGGTTCCAATCTGTCATCTTACATGACCGACAGCATTTGACACTATCTGAAATGCATACAAAGATCTTCTATAGAACTGCTGAATGGATTTAAATCAAACATGACATGAATGATGCTCCGTCTTCCGACATGGCCACTAGTAGCAAAACTTAGTTTAACATTGGACCCAGTGGGAAATGCATAAAAAGATCTTCTCCTCTGAAACTGCTTGAACAATTTCAGTAGAATTTTTGTCTCGCCTGCGACGAAAGTCGCTGAAAGCGAGACATAGGTATAGCAATCCGGCGGCGACGGCGGCGGCGTAAACTTTTTTCTAAAACCTTCATAACTTTTCAAGGGTAATACATACAAACATCATCTTTGGTCCACAACACCACCAAGTGATGACCTTTCCAGCAGCATATATTTTGGATGACCTTGGCCTTGTTTTCATGGTTCAATAAGCACATAAACATTGCGACATAGTTTCACATTCAAGTCCTTTTCTCAGGAACTATAATACCTAGACTTGTCATATTTGGTCTATAGTGAGATCTATATGGGTACACGGCAGTCTGACACCTGTCGAGTTGCCTTGACCTCAATTGCATGGTTCAGTGAACTTAGAAAATCTGCGACATAGTTTCACATTCAAGTCCTTTTCTCAGTAACTGTTACAACTAGACCCGTCATATTTTGTTTGTAGGGAGATCTATATGGGTACACGCCAGTCTGACACCTGTCATGTTTCTTTGACCTCAATTTCATGGTTCAGTGACTTTGTTAAATTTTTACATTCAAGTCTATTTCTCAGCAACTGTAGCCTCTAGACTCACAATATTTGTCCTATAGCAAGATTTATTTGGGTATATGCCAGTCTGACATTTGTCATGTGACCTTGACCTCAATTTCACGGTCTAGTGGCCACGTTAAGTTTTTCTGCTTAAGTCCATTTCTCAATAACTAGAAGTGGTAGGTTGATAATATTTGGTATGTAGGTTGATCTTGGGTAGTACATGTCAGTCTGGCAGATGTCTTTTGACCTTGACCTCAATTTCACAGTCTAGTGGTCACGTTAAGTTTTTCTGCTTAAGTCCATTTCTCAATAACTAGAAGTGGTAGGTTGATAATATTTGGTATGGAGGTTGGTCTTGGGTAGTACATGTCAGTCTTGCAGGTGACTTTTGTCCTTGACCTCTTGGGTAGTACATGTCAGTCTGGCAGGTGACTTTTGTCCTTGACCTCAATTTCACAGTCTAGTGAGCATGTTCACTTTTCTGATTAGTTCACTTAGATTTCACATCAACTTAGAGTCCAGCAGGGACAGGCGAGACATCCTTTAGGGTCATCACTTGTGATATGATAGTCCTTATGTGACCCTCTTCAAAGTTTTATGTTAAATAGCTGCCAGCAGGGAACGTAGATTAACATAGGCCCCTTAAGTTTGGAAACTGCATTCAAAAATCTTCTCTGAAACTGCTTGAACAATTTAAATTAAATTTTATAAAAAGTTTCTGATTTTTATGTACATACACCACCAAAGATGGACTATCAATTGGGAATTATAGTGCTGCAGGACCCAAGTGAGCGATACAGGCTCTTGAGAGCCTCTTGTTGAAAATGATCTTCACTACTGTAAGGAATTGAAAAAGATATTTTATTTTAGATAGGTGAAATTCCAAAAAAAAAACAGTAGGTCTTTGAGAGAATCAGGAAATTTACCAAAATTAGAATTAAAGTTTTTTGCAATCTGACTATTGAAAATCATCACTGAAACTATAGGGCATCAAAAAAGATATGGTTGCTAGGGAAAATTTCAAAAAGTAATTGGTCTTTGAGAGTTTCAGAAAATTTACCAAAATTAGAAGCAAAGATTCTTGCAACCTGACAGTTTAAATTCATCATCATAACTCTGAATAATTGAAAAAGATATGGTTGCTAGGTAGAATTCCAAAAAAATCTTTGAGAGTTTCAGGAACATGACCAAAATTGGAATCAAAGTTTTTTGCAATCTGACCATTGAAAATGATCATTAAAACTATAAGGCATCAAAAAATATATGGTTGCTAGGTAAAATTCCAAAAAAGTAATTGGTCTTTGAGAGTTTCAGGAAATTTACCAAAATTAGAATCATATTTTTGAAATCCCAGTGTTCATACTAGCTGATGACATCAAAAATTTGCTTAATTATAAAACTTCATGTTGGAATTTCAAAAATTATTAGTCTTTGACATTTTCAGGAAATTTACCAAATTTAGCACCAGTATCTAAATTCAAAAAACTTAGAATGGATTCGAAGAGCAATTCCAATAATTCCTCATGAAAATATAAACCACAAAATCAAAATTATACATAGAGTTCCAGTCGTTCTGATGAGAACTGATTGTTATACATTTTTGCCCCCTTAAGGGCATGCCCCCAGGGGTCATACCAAAAGTCCGCTATCATCAGTAAATGAGATACATATAATCGAACTTGCATACAAAGTTTCAGCTTCCAAACATGAATACTTCAGAAGATTTCGCTTATTACTGGATATCTCGAAATACAAATTCGCTCATTTTTCCGCCCTGAGAGCAAATTTAAAAATTCCGAAACAGACAACTTTTATAGTGTTACTTATACCCTTATTACAAGGTTTCTGCGATTTAAGGTGTAAGAGGAGTTCCAGCGGAATCGATTTTTTCGTTTTTTGGCCCCCTAGAGGCCATGCCCTGAGGGATCATACCAAATTTCCGACACCCTCTGTTTGGTTTGGTTTAAACGTATTTTATTGTCAAAATCAAACATATATGACAAAGGATGAGACACAAGTTATAAACTTACGAGGTCTTCTCCTTATACAGAAATACTAACTACAGATGACAATTTGTTACAGAAGATATTCACTATTAGTTATATTATGCGAAAATAATAGTGGACACCCTCTGTGAAGTTGCTACATAATATGTGAGTCGATATCCGAGTTGCAACTTTCTAGCCCAAACGGCCTTAGAAATTTCTTCAATTATTGGATATCGCGAAAATTCGTTTTCGCCCATAATTTGCCCCTAGGGCGTTTGACCTAAATTCCGAATCCACAGTGCGCTGCTTCTGATCATACTCTAGTCTGGTGCCAAGTTTAAAATTTGTATCTCTTTTAGTTCCAGAGCTATCAGGGAGCATTACAAACGCACGTACGTACGTACATACGGACGGACTGCATTACATAATCCCCCCGCTTTCGCCAAGCGGGGGTATAATAACCTTATGGGAGTAACATCTGTTGTTTCGACTAGGATAATGATCTCATCTATTCGCACTTACATGGCCGATAGTGATCTTATGGAAATCGTAAGTCGTTCACGTTTGTAATCTATACTTATCTATATAGAAACTTGAAAAAAAATGTTTGTTGTATTAGACAGAAGGTTGATACATTAAGGAGGCTCACTCATCACATTTCTGAATTGTGTCAGATTTCGGAACTCTTCTGGTTTTCTCCAGTTTAATGGCTCAGAGAATTGTGCTCACGGATCCCCTCTTTTGATTATATGAATGTCTTCTATAATTGGTCAAATTAAGACACCTGACACGTTTTCATAAGATTCTTGATATAACTTCCTAGCTTTTAGACAAATAATAGTCCTAATGTTAAATTAAGGGAAAATCCAGAGAAATCCATTTCCCGCCAAAATTTTAGTGTCTTGTATCTCCGTTAAAAGCACACGGACCTATATATTTCTTTTTTACCAATTTATTTACTCTACAATGCTTAATCAATAAATTAAGTTTCAAGAAATCCTTGATGTAAACAATATCAGGTCTGAGCCTCCTTAAGATAGAAATTGGAATAAATTATGTTTAACAAAATACCGAAGTTACGGTGAATTTAGTTTCTGCATTTGCGCATTTCGACAACTTTTGTCTCTTCAGTGCAGATCAAATCAAAACACTTGGAAATCCGTAATCCGAAATATGAGTAAAAGCTAATAGAGAACAAATTACCAATAGGATCTGAAAAGAGAAGCCAAAATCAGCTCAATACAGAGTCATATAATCAAAAATAAATAGTGAATGAAAGAAAATTAATGTTTACGTTGAAAAAATATACTTTTTATGTCACCCAGACGATTTCGGGATGACATGTTGTTATTTTACGTTTCCTCTGATTCTTCTTCTTTTTATTATTTTTCTTCTTCCAATCATTTTTTGTCTGATCGATTATTTCGAAGTGGCTTGTTGTAATCACATGAAACTGGGTGTGCACTGAGATGTGTCATGAAAAAAATTAAGAATGGCTGCCATTTCCAAGATGGCCTCCAAAATACGTCAAAGTTTCAACTTTGTCGGATCTCAACAATGATTTCTAGGTAGATTCCGAGGCTGGAATAAGATGGAATCGTCGAACTAGTTGTTTGGGTGACATCAGCTATTGCTTGCAATTGCAAACCTAGTTATTATTATTATTATATCACCCAAGACGAAGTCGGGATGACATGTTGTTATTCTATACATTTCTTCTTCTATATTCTTACGAATATTTATGTCCCCAGATCGAGGATCGGGGGCATATTGTTTTTGTCCTGTCTGTCTGTGTGTCTGTGCGTCCGAAACTTTAACCTTGCTATAACTTTTGAACTATTAAAGATAGACTTACCATATTTGGTAAGTGTATAGGTCTAGTAAAGAGGAACAGAAATATGCCCCCAAAAATTTAGTCAGATCAAAGGTCAAGGTCACAGAGGTCAAAATCTAAGTCTTAAATTTTTATGTAAAGAAAGATAACTCTAACCAAAATATTAAGATTTCATTTTCAATTTATTAAACTAATGAAAAAGGTACTTTTGACATATGTAGTGTTTCTTAAACACATCTTGTTTTCTTGTTCCAATGATTTTTTGTCTTGCAGACATTTAGACCAACATCTGAAGTTTTTATGCTGTGCATTTAAAATTTTCAAAATGGCCTCTATTTCCAAGATGGCTGTCCGGTCATTTACGGTAAAAAATTGTAGATTCAATATCTCAGGAACTGCTTTGCATTATTTGTTCATATTTTGTGTAAATGTTCAATAAGACGAGAAGAAGGAATCTATGTGAAAAAAATGATTTTTTTCAAAATGGCCACCAAAATGCGTCAAAATTTTAACTTTGTTGGATTTCAGCTAAAATTTATTTCTTTTGTTGGATTTCAGCTAAAATTTATTTCTAGGTAGATTTCAAGACTGTGAATAAGATGGAATCATCGAATTAGTTGTTTGTTACTATTACCTTCCGTCAAGACTTTAAGATACTAATCTACAAAGCTGTTGTAATCAAAACAATTCTCGCAAATCTATTACGAAGTTATCCCATTGGTTGCTTACATCAATGATCTGCATGTTCATATCTTAAAAATCATATCCACAAAAAAATCTGAAGGACATTTTCGTCAGAGCCAAACTACCATCTCCCTAAAAGGTACAATTTACAGCCTGTTGCGACTACTAACGTTGTCTTCTGTTCAAATATAGTTCTACTACAGAAATCATCATGAGCACAGTTACTGGCGATATATACAAAATCTTTGGCAATTTATCTTACAACTCGGAAAATGACACCTATCCTTCAACTTGCTCTGTTTGTCAACGTCAATTAAAGGTGCCGAAGTTACTGTGAATTTTGTATCTGCATATGTGCTTTTCGACAACTTATGTCTCACTTCAGTGCAGATAAAATCAAAACATTTGGAAGTCCATAAACCAAAATACGTGTAAAAACAGATAGAGAACAAATAACCAATGAGATCTAAACAGAAAAGCCAAAACATCTAAGGACAGAGCTATGCAAGAGGGAGATACTTCTTATGTTTAAAAAAGTTTTAAGATAAAATCGGTTTTCCGGCCAACAGCGAAGTACTAACAGTCCACTAGCAGAGGCATCGACCCAGTGGTAATAAATAACTAAATTCCGAAGTGTCAGTAATTAGCTAGGCTATGGAATAGCCTAGCTATATAGATAGTTCTTTGGGGGGAGGTGAGGAGTACGCTTGCGCAGAAGACTATTGACCAATAGGAATTTCAGATTCTCGAAAATCAAAATGGCGTCCAGATTCGTAATGATAAAACTGGGCGGGGTTTAATTTTTCTGTTTCCTTATGGAAGTTGAAAAGTATTTTAAACATTTACTGTAGATGGTACTGGGAACAGGTTTGTAGAGGATGATGGGATTGGTATTGCAAAATTAGCCAGATTTATAAATATAAATTGATAAAAAGAATAAGAACAGTAATAGTAGTTGATATGGCAAAAAGCCGTAGGTTTTCAAAAAACGTTTT
>MJUU01032770.1:0-10834 GCA_002080025.1 Modiolus philippinarum | reverse complement strand
ACATTTTTGCAATTTACTCTTGACCTCTATCTGTTATACTTTTTGAAATAAAAAATAATAAATGCACAAATTTTTAAAATTTTACGGAAAAAGGGCAATAACTCCAAGACGGGTTTTCGGATTTTCTTCAAAATTGCAGTGCAGGTAGATCTTGCTATGTTGATCACTTTTACTCCATGTCAGATTTTTGATATCTGTAACGGTTTTCGAGTTATTGGCCAAAAACTGCAATTTACCCTTATGTTCTATTTTTAGCAACGGCAGCCATGTTGTTTGACCTACCGCCTAATCGAACACAATTTTGAGAAGCCATACTCTGGTGATGATTCAGGCAAAGTTTGGTTACATTTGGCCCAGTGGTTTCAGAGGAGAAGATTTTTGAAATTGTTGACAGACAGACGGACGGACGACGGACGACGGACGCATAGCGATGGCAAAAGCTCACATGGCCTTTTAGGCCAGGTGAGCTAAAAAGGTAGTTCATGCAATGAATCTTAAATTAAACCGCAATATTTTATGTGAGAAGGTCCATTTAATAAAAACAAGAACTAATCCGGAATTCTGATTATCGAAAATATTCAACTCATGATCAAAAAACGCTGTAATTCACTCATGCGCTGCGCGCATTTGTGAATTACTGCGTAATTCGATCATTCGTTGAATATTTTGCGATAATCAGAATCCCGGATTAGTTATAGTATAAATAAAAACATGTAGGCAATCGTAATGTCCAATAAGGTGCAAAAGTGTTGAAATGAAAAATTGAGATTTGCCCGTTGCACTCCTGTTCGTTTCACTCACTACCTTCGTGAAACTTCAATGTGTGGCAGACATATTGAAAACTGCCTGACCGAAGGACAAATCAGGCAAAACTTGAGTCGGTCTGGCAAAAATTATCAGCCAACAGGACCGAATGTCAGGTAAAAAATTGACATTTCCGCCATGCAATAAAACTGTAGGTCCTGTATATTTATTTTCAGTCTGGCAGCTTTTGCGAATTTGCCTGACCGAATGTCCTACAATGCCTCTGAACTTTTCAAATTGTCTGGTGTGGACTTCATATTTAACTTCAAATGACTTATTGCTAAAATTTCCGACTCCTGTGGCTAGACCAGAGACATTGTCATTATTTAACGTCTTAGCGAAACATTTAGCGAACCAGGTTCGAAAACATTTGTGTGGGACATGTTTAATTACTTCTATAGCGCCTGTAGGCTATATAGTCATGTGTTATTTTGTATTTTTGCTTACGTCGTTTGTGTTGACGTGCCGGTGGCTGGCCATTCTTTCTACTGCTTCCAGGGCATTTCTTAGCAGGGGAAAGAACGCATGAAAAAAGTGAACCAGTTCATCAAACCGGAAGCTTCTAATTGAAGGTTTTGCTATAAACTGTTGCAAAGTACCGATACAGTAGTTTTGACAGCACAAAATAGACCATTTGCCAGTTCTGCAATCAACAGAATGAATGTAGCAAAACCCAAAAGGGAGGTAACTTTTTGAAAAATCTCAAGGGGAAAGAATGGTTCCCTGCTTGTGAAAACCAACCATAAAAATAAAGCATTTTTAATCAAAAGTTTAACCTCAGTTTAGCAGACGTTTAGTCAGCAACATAATTAAAACCCAAATCCCAAATAGTGCTCACCATGCTTTAAAGTGCTACTTGTTTCAAGTAAAAAAATAAACAACTGTATTAACTTGAGCTGTCTTCTCATTGTCTTGACTAAGAAAGTATTAAAAATTCGAAAATATGCTAACTTACTGCAGAATATCATAAATATTGTGTAGGGGATTGCTTCGTCCATACTGGCTGAGCATGAAGACCGTACTTTAAAACAAATGTTCATGTTTAATGTTTGTTTGTCCGGTGTAGGAGTTACTTCCCTTTGAATGTTTTACCAAAAACAAAAAAAAAATTGACTAGAACTGACAAGAACTTCAGCAACTGGCAAATCATCTATTTAGAGATAGTAGGAAATAAAGACAGAACTGAATAAGATCCCAATACTTGTTGATAAAGTAGACTCAGCATACAGTCTGACACATGGGGGCATAGCAGTCCACCTTCGAAAGAAAATAGACAGAAAATATATATCTATTGCATTCCAAGAAAACTATACCCGTGTAACATCAAAGGTATCACACGGAGACAATTTTCCGGCTGATTAACTTGCCACGATCAGAAGACAGAACGTTGCCATAGAAACACAAATTCTCTGTAATAACCATCAGTCAGTTAATGGCCCGGATAAATAGCACCACGGGTGGGCATGGGTAATTTAGCCCTTAGATTTCTTGTCATGGAACAAAACAAAAAGACGTAGTTTCTTTATAGTGTAAAAAATGAATATCGTTTAGAAATTCAAAATTCCCGCAAAGTGGCATTTTCAGTAAAGGAAAAGAATTTTTTTTTTATTTTATCTTATTTATTTATTTATTTTTTTTTATTATTATTTATTTATTTAGACAGCGGAACTTGCTTGTTGTTGTCGAATGTAGTTACTAAGCAGATTCCGGTCTGAGCGGTTGTCACGACTTGAAAGCTGTACCTTTTCACGAGCTATAAACACACTGCGAATTTGACATAGCTAGAAGAAATGTCTTTTTATTGAACGTGATCATATCACGAAATTTTGATTCTGGACGGGCAAGAATCGGCGGAAAGTCACTATAGTCACAAGTGCTGCGTCCCATTTGCATAAAAATGTGGTTACGGGAAGATTTTTTAATTTCTTCCAAGCTTCACGAAATTTGGCAGAAAAACGCACGGTTTAATTTACACAATTTAACGAATTCTAACAGACAAAATGTCAAGAAAACGGAGCAATAAAGTTATATTCTGTGTTTTGGTACTGATACATATAAATTTGAAAGCTTTTGCCGGAGTTCACATTTCATTTCACAATACACCCACTTTTTTAAACGTGAATCAATGATGCCGCGGGTAGCCGCGAGGTTACACCGCTTGACTAGTAATCTGAAGGTTCTGAGTTCGAATCTTGGTCATACTATGGAGGTATTATATTGACAGGAGCTCCAACGATCCGACTTCAAACGTTCTATCTGCGAAACCGCCAAATAGTTAAGTAGCTGTTAAATGATAAGATACACTTCACGCTGTTGCGGGTATCGTCAGTTTCCGTGATTACGGAACTAACCGAAGTGACCGTAAATCCTAACATCTGCGCTTTGCTCTCTACTTTACTCAATTTTATTTTACAGTCGGGAACGAAATCAATGACATTAATGTTTATTTAAGCTGCCTTTTTCTTGTTTACGCTTTTTCTCCAACTTATAAGCTTCAATTTGCAACATTCACAAATAAACTTTTGGAAATGAGACGAGGCATTATGGACATCAATCTTTAAGGACAGATTTATGTCTCTTGCAAATTTACTTTTTTCAAACGGCAAATGATGCGAAGTTGTTCTAATTTCTGAACTACACAAACGACAACTCAAAATATCCATTTCAAATCTCTACAAAAGAAGGACAATAATATGTATACATGTACATATTGCTTCCTTCGTAGCTACACTGGTCACCACAAATAAATGCATTTAATTTGTTTGTGTTATGATATGAAATCGTGTGTGTTTCTACCGGTGCATTTATATGAATCGCAATAAAAAAGTTTTTGTATGAAAAGGCATTCTCATATCTAAACTTCCAAATGATGTGGAGTTTCCCATTTTAATCACTCTTAATTCATACATTTGTGTAGATTTTCAAATTTTACAATTAACAAAAAATTGTTGCTCATCATCACTTAGTCTAGCTTAATATATTTTGTATATTTTTATATACTGACCAGTAGGTATAGGCAATGGCAATTCTGTGAAATTTTGTCAAATTCATGTTTAAAATTAGTTTTCAAAACGGTTAAAATGAGATAAAATATTTTTGGGGCCTGAATATGATGACAGCACGTTGGAAGCAACTAGTTTTTCTATAAAATATCATGTAAAATTGTGTTTTTAATGAATATTTAACATCAAATTCTTATAATATCACATATGAAGGAAACTCCCGTTCTCGATAAAATATTGCCATCTTCATCTTGATTTTTTGTACATCCTACACCATCCTACACGGTATACCCACTTGTCGTCAAAAAATACTGTTATTCCGCTTTAAGAGGATGTTATTTTTGTCGTCCGAAACGAACCGACTTAAAAGTATTAAAAGGAAAAAATCATCGACCAAAAATAAAAATATATCCACCTTTATAAGAAAAAGAAGGGAAACGGGGAATGTGTCAAAGAGACAACGACCCTAAGGGGAGCAATAACAACTCAAAGCCACCATAAGATCTTCAATGAACGGTGAGGAAACCTCACACCCAACGGTAGGTCGGAGTTGGCCCCTAAATCAAAGAGTAATCAAGTTCAGCGAAATAAGCATCTTCCTAGACTCCGATAGACATAAATACCCATTATATGGCAACGTTCCCATATGCATATTTTATGTTATTTGTGGCTGTAACTTCACTGAACGTTGGCCGATTTTGTCGATTTTTTAAAAACTGTACATCGCAAAGTAAACGGAAACAGGTGACTGTAATTAAATTGCAATGTATTGATAACAACGGGGGTTTCCGTGTTCTAATAAGATGGAAAGGTGATAAGGTCGCCGATAGATTTATCACGTGATTATCAGTCTTCAAAATTTGTGGCGGTTTCGCAGATATGTCACAAAGGAGTTAACACCTACGTATTGAACTGGGTCGGCGGCTTTCATATTTAAAGGATATCAGTGGGGCGAACATAGTGTTAATTTTTCGTTGGAGCTCCTGTCAATATAATACCTCCATGGTCATACCAACTTTGGTGTTTGCGTCTTGTTTTTGTGATTTGAAATCAATGAAACCGCTAAGAACATTTACAGTGATATACGGTCCACCTAAGATAAAATGCTCATCCGGCGGATCCAGCATTCGAGGTTGTGCTAAGGGTACAGAGAGAGACTATTGTGGTGGAGGGGGGGGGTTGGTGTTGGTTGTGGGGGGTTAGGATGGCGAGTTTGGAGTTACCAAATTACAGAGCTTACAATACATAACATTCCAAGAAAACTATACCCGTGTAACATCAAAGGTATCACACGGAGACAATTTTCCGGCTGATTAACTTGCCACGATCAGAAGACAGAACGTTGCCATAGAAACACAAATTCTCTGTAATAACCATCAGTCAGTTAATGGCCCGGATAAATAGCACCACGGGTGGGCATGGGTAATTTAGCCCTTAGATTTCTTGTCATGGACAGAGGAGAACTTGGGAACTGGGACTAATATAACAGGGATTTGAAACTATTTAACAAACCAGTTTGATCGAATAAAAAGCGGTGTCCCGGCTACGATTTTTGGTTGTAATTTTAGATTTACTCAAGATAAAATAATTCTGAAAAATCTGCCGAAAAGCTGATTTATCGCATATTTACAACATTAAATTTTCATTCAAACAACAATGAAATTTTTATTAAAAAGGGGTAATAAATGCACCATGGGTTGTTTTCTTGTGTAAAGAGATCGTAAAATTATCGAGAAACCGTCCAATAAACAAATGACAGTTATCGGTGATTAATGAGTGTCAGAACAATGAAAATAAAGAAAATTGGCTAACTTTAACTCGCTAGTTTACATGTCAAATTCCATCCTACAATTACGAAATTTTACCAGGATAAAGCTCTTTGTATTTGCTTTATAGCCATATATAATTTATGCAGGAAAACTTTTTAAACAGTGCTGATAAATTTTGTCTGACTGATGTGACCACGCTCATGCAATTTTTAGAAATAAGCTGATTTGCCAGTTACTAAAGTTCTTGTCAGTTCTAGTCAAATTTTGCGGTTTTTGGTCAAACCTTCAAAGGGAAGTTACTCCTACACCGGACAAACAAACATTTAACATGCACATTTGTTTTAAAGTACTGTCTTTGTGCTTAGTCAGTTTGGACAAAGTAATTCCCTACACAATATTCATGAGATTCTGCAGTAAGTTAGCATATTTTCGAATTTTTAATACTTTCTTAATCACCGAGAAGACAGTTCAACTTAGTACAATTGTTTATTTTTATTACATGAAATAAGTAGCACTTGAAAGCATGGTAAGCGCTTTTTGGGATTGGGTTTTGAATTGTGTTGCAGACTAAACGTCTGCTAAGGGTTAAACTCTCATAATTTTTTGTTAAAAATGCTTTATTTTTTGGTTGGATTTCACAAGCAGGGAACCATTCTGTCCCCTTGAGATTTTTCAAAAAGTGACCTCCCTTTTGGGTTTTGCTAAATTCATTCAGTTGATTGCAGAACTGGCAAATGGTCTGGAGTTCAAACACTAAACTTTTCCCTGTGTATTCAAAACTAAATTTTCAACTAAATTTAAAGAAAAATATACCATGATTCGCATCGAAGTTTCATCTTTTCAATCATGTAAAATTTATAGCATCAAATATTTCGAGGAAAATAAAAAGTGTACTGAAAAAACGCCATGAAGTGTAAAATTTCGCGGTGTATTTCTAAAAAATCCAAAATTATCCAACTTTTAGAGCGAAGTTTGTGTACTTTGGAATAAATTTATTTTACAAAAAACATACTATGATTTTCAGCAATATTTTTTCTATAAAATGGTGTACTTTGTATTAAAATCGGTGAAAAATGTAGCTGTACATATATGGAGAAATTATGATCATTTTACATGCATATTCATTTTATTTAAATTAGAAAAAGAATCACGTGACTTATTTGCATTCTCACCAATGCCAACTTCGTCAAACAGCTTTTATTGCTAAAACACGGATATTTGGTCTTACCCGTTACTGTATTCCTTTTTAAAATCACTTTGACACTTCTTTATGACGTTTTCAATGTCAAAACAAAACGTAAATCGAGAATTTTTAGAGAAAACGCTGATTTCATAAATTGATACATCTTCAAACTGGGGCATATTGGGTGGGAACTTCGGGTTTACAAAGTACATTATTAAGGTTTGTAGCAGTATTTTCTTTGGCACTCAAAGTTTTGTTGTCTTACCATGTATCTTGTTTTTGTAATGACTTTGCACTTAAACTTTGACAATGAAACTAGGGAAGTTCACGTTTTCAGCCATTTTGTCAAAATATTTATGATGGGATGTTAAAGAGCTCCCGCTTCGGATTTTCATATGGCTTGGGAACTTTGAAATTATCTTCTAAGTCAATCTGACAGGATTCGTTTGACTGCATATCAAATCACAGGGGCCGGTAACATACGATATTGATAGACCGGGTCCCATATATATGTATCAATATCGTATGTTACCGGCCCCTGTGTATCAAATGTCCTATCAGAGTAACCTTGTATTTGATCTGCAACTCAGTTTTTAGCCAGAATAGCTATTTTTCACAATTTTGCCTATCAAATATAATGGAATTCCGACAACCGTATTTGACTCTGCAATAAAATATGCAAATGAGCAAAAATGCACAAGATTTCTCCATATGTGTCATGTGCAGAAAAAGTGGCCATTTTCAGGGGGCGTTAACTGTGAAACAACAACATTCATAATACATGTTTGTGTACACTGGGACTAATATATTAGTCCCAGATGTACGCAATGCGATCTTTTTTCAATCGAACAGTTTAACGCATTAATAAAAGAAGTGTCCTGACACGATTGATATAAAAAAAAATTGAGTTATTTTAATGCAAATGAATATTAATTAAATAAATATTACGATTATGGTTGATTTGTGTTTAAAAAGTTTTTGATACATATTTTATATTTGTGGTACATATGTGTGCACGAATATGATCATTGGTCACAAAGTGTTACAAAATGACTAAAAAATCAAAGTCCTCAAAATGTAAAATTTCCGGAATTTTTGTTAAGTTAAATATTCAAAGATTTATTTTCTAAAATTACAGAGCAAGAGATATTCAGGTTTTTTCTATATTTTAATTTAAAACCGTGAAACATTTTTTCTTCTGTTCATAACTGGTGTCCTTTTTTAGCTAAAAAGGGTTATAATGATCAAAATATTATCATAAATGTGTTTGTTATCTATCTAAGGGAACTATCTAAAAACAAAGAGATGCATTTCAATATGTTCTTTGGATGCAATCGGAGATTGGAAACACAAAATGTTTGAACACCGTTATGAACAGAAAGTCCGTCAAAGAAACATTTTACTATTTTCCATGAAAGAGGGATTACTAATTTTAATCACGTGAAATGTAAACAAAATGATGGAAACAATACCTTACAACAGTTTAAATCAAGGTAATGGATCATCTTCACTTAAATAAGTTACAAAAATATGACGTTCATAACTAGTTATGAACAGAAGATTTTAGCTTTATTCGTTTGTTTATTGCCCAAAGTGATGAATTAGACTGAATGAAATTACTGTCGTTCATAACAGAAGACACTGGTGTCTGTTATGAACAATAACATTTCTTAGTTTTTATACAAAATGCAAGAAAAAAAATTGACTTGTATTTTAAATTGAATATATCATAATATATTATAGCCCTGTGAATCAATTTTCCTTTTTTAACTAATGCTTATTGAAACATACACGGAATAAAATGTTCATAACATAGGAACCTGTTGTGGATAGGGATCAGAGTTATGAACATGCATAGTAACTTTTATCAAGCCTTTTTTAGCAAATTTATCTCAGTACTCTATCAAGATCAAGATATTTTTTATATTTACATTTATTTTTTAATTCATTAGCTTTGCAAGGAGCTTTATTTTCATATTATTTGAAAAAAGAAATTATTTGTTCATAACTTTGGGACACCATTTTCCTCCATTTCTGAACACAAAATAGTTTTTCTGCCCATTGCAAAGTTTTTACGACATAAAGCCACATTTATTTGATTTGATATATACAAGTCTTCCACCAATATATTATAAAACATGTATTTTATAAGTTTAAATGCTGAAAAATTGAAATTAAACAGTCCTTCTTTATTCCTTCTGTTCATAACTATAGATTTCCCTAGGTGGACACCACACTTCTCAGTGACATCATATCTTTCTGTGCACTAGTACAACTATGACAACAATGTCATCATTTTATGTATATCAGAAGGTTTCATTTCATATTTAAGGGGGAGAAAAATGTTTATCGCCTACAATTTTACGAAGGGTTCTTATGTTCATAACGAACCGGACACCATGAAAATCGTTTTTGATATTTTGATCAAAACAATTGCCCTGTTGGAAATTGTACATAAATTTGACTGTTGTAAGTAATATTCATTCAAAAGGAACCAAACACTGTAGAATTTGAAAGTTAATGATAAACAGATTTTGAAATAAATGACATTCTATTTTAGCACGAATCTTGGACACCGCTGTTATGAACAGTTTTATATTCTTTGAAGATCATTTTCTGACTAAATATGGATATATTATTGAAAAAAATTAACGGAATTGGTGACTTTTGGATTCATTTAAATCATTTTAATGCATGTTTCATTTGTATTCATAACAACATTTAATTTTGAGCCATTTTAAAAATGCTGTTGTTTGCATGTAACATTTCCGGTATGAAATTTTACCCTTTTTGGGGGGAAAAGTGCTGATTTAAATATTTTCTGAGAATTTTCTAATGCAATTGTTGGTTTTGCTAGATTCCTTGTTTTCTATCCTTTTATTTCGTATATAGTTTTAGAGGTAAGAATTTCCAAAAGAAATAAAAAATTACATTTTTGGGGGCAAGGGTTAAGGTGTACCCATGATCATATTCGTGCACATGTATATTGTAAGGGTGTTACTCATTAGAAATAGGAAGACGCTACTGGTAGGTAAATCATCATCTTGCAAATTAATATTAAAATGTGCATATTTATATTAATTCATAATGGTAGAAACACCCTCGTACAAGTATGTTGGAGTTATCGAACCTGATATTCCGCTAGAGGCGCGAAACGCTGATATCGTCAATTAACAAAATGAAAAAAACAAGTGTCAAGACAACACCCGTCACCTTGCCCAGGTATTGTTAAGCCCAAGGGCGTCATAAATCATTGTTGCAGTCAGGTGTTAAGATGTTTTAAATTATTGTATTTGTGTGATTTAAAAACAAACAAAAAAACCCAAATATTATAGATAAATTAATTATGGATTTTAGAATTTGAAATGACATTAGGGACCGACCATTTAACCTGAAGGGGGGTTTATGGTTTTTTTTCTTCGCGCGAAAAAATTTATTTATTTTTTGTACGCGTATCAACAAAATATTTTGTTTCAAAATTAACATTATTTTTTTGGGCAGAAAGCCACCTTCAGAAAATTTTTTTCATCATTTTGGCAGTCAAACTATTGTTTTCACTTAAAATCAAATCCAAAATATTTTTTTAGAAAAAAACCATAACCCCCCTTCAAGTTAAATGGTCGGTCCCTTACATGTATATTACCGAGACACATGCATCATCATACATACGTAAGTCACTCGTTGTGCATCAGTTGACAATAATAATAAAATAAATAATAATAAAAAAAAAACAAAACTATTATCTTTTGAATAGATTTATTCACAGAATTTGTATTTCAAAACAACGAAAAGAACACGTTCTTTATATCTCAGTTCAAGTATACAAATCGTTGTTCAATCTAATGTCATGTGTGTCAGAAATATGAAAAATGCATATAGCACTTTTGACGAACACCAGAATTTGAAATTAAATATTAGTTCAATATTCTAATTATTACAGCTTTTAAATAAAAATTGACAGATTATAACACTGATTGCCAAACACAACATTAACAGACCACGCCCTCTTCCGGTTGTCTCCATATTGGAAGGTATAACACCACTAATTCGGAAACCAGTCGGGCACATATGTGAAT
>MJUU01032767.1:26153-37855 GCA_002080025.1 Modiolus philippinarum | reverse complement strand
GTTTGAATTGACTTGATGATTTGGAATCATATGTCATCTAAGGAATTTCCAATGTTTCTAAAATGCCGCGTGAGAGGACAGATTGAAGTGATCTTCAGTATCTCCTACGTACTGGATTTTGCAAGCCCTGCATGTCAGAATATACATTATTTTTTTTATTTGCAGTTTGAATCTTTCAAATATTTTTAATTGCTCCCCGATAACAGAGGTACTGAAATATGATGTTAATATCAGCAGCTTTGCAACATAAGCACTTTTTAATTCTACAAGGGATATAAGAACCTTGTTCTGATGCTTGCGGCTTTTTGTAAATACTGACAACATGGGGACAAGGGAACATTTTGCATAAATTGGATCTTTTTCATCCAGTGTCCAATATTTTTTGACAATGGCATTTAATTTTTTCAGGTCAGAAAGGTAAGTATCAACAACCGGGGTTCTCAATAATTTATCATTTTCTCTGTTACAAAAGAGGCTTGTTCGGTCAATAGCTTGTACTTTATAAATTGATTCTTTTAATTACTTGATGTTGTTACCCCGAGTTTTCAGATGTTTGCTGAATTCACCTAATCTGTGATTGTATGTAGCTTCAGTGGAACAAATTCGTTTAAGTCAAAACCCTGGCTGCACGGAAACAAACGTGTCACATGCTTTTGGTGACAGCTTTTTTGGAGATAGGAAAAGAATCTTGTTTTCTTTGTGTAGAGGTCAACTGTCTTGGTTCCGTTTTTCATAGTTTTTTGTAGTATCTAAAAATGACATTTTCTCCAATGATGTTTCAAATGTAAATGTTAAACTAGGATGAAAATCATCGCAGTGCTGTATGAAAATATGTAGATGTTATTCACTTACAGTCCATTTAATGTCGATACAATGTATCATCAATGAAACGAAACTCAGAGAAAGGCTTATATGGATCACTAGAAAGGAGACGTTTTTCTAAATTACCTACAAACATATTAGCATAGGACGGGGCCATTTTTGTGCACATGCTTGTTCCGTTGATCTGGAAATAATTTTCATTTTGAAATATGAAATCGTTGGATTTAAGAATAAGTGTTAAACGTTTTTTTAGACATCACGAGATGGCATTTTATCTTTTCCAGAATTCCAGACCTCTTCACAGGCTGCTTTTTCGAGATGAGGAACACTAGTGGGAAGAGGATACATCCATGGACACCAAAAGAGGCAACTGAGTGTCTCCATTTTAGTAAGATAGTCGGTTGTATCTTGAATTTACGAAGGGAATGTTGTTACGTGATGTCATAAATAGTAGTCTATAATTTCCGATATTTTTCTGTTGGATGACCGTTAGCCTAAACAATAGGTTTACCAGGATTTTCCTCTTTGTGAATATTGGTAAATCATACTGATTCCTTTTGTTTTATTTTTATGCTTTCAGGATTTTCGTTTTCGTTAAAAGTTTATAAATAATTTTCGACGAGATCTCGTGTTATATGTGTGGGCCCTCATTTCTCTTTATATAGGAATCACAATAAATTTCTGGTTTAGACTATGTCGCAATACACTATTTAAAAGCATATATAGCTTTTGAAACGTGATAAAAGAAAAAAAATGCTTTATAATCTTGACAGGTTTGAGATTTATCATTTCGTGTGTTTTTTTATTTTGGTAAACTCTTGCTCGGCCTATAGGTTGCACATTATGACACGATATCACATCCTGTTTTGTATTGTCTTAGATACCAAAAGTCCGAAATCGACGTTTTTTTTTATATTTTTTGCAGTTGGAAGGGCACATGTTTTCTAAATGTTGTATATTGCAGAAACTTTTATTCTTTGTAAAGATTCCAGTTAAGGTTTTTGCTGATTCAAAGTTTTGCATATGTTTCCATCTAGAAAAAATCAGAAGGTTACAAAAATTCAACTATAGTCAAAACAATAGTATCGGTGTACTAAAAGAGGATCTATTATCACTTTGTGTACAAATCATAATTGAAAAGGGTAAAAATAATGCTGAAGTTACTGTAAATTATAGTTTGGAAAGTAAAGTAAGTGAGAACCGAACCGTCAGTCTGAAAAGAACAATCAAAGGACAATGTAGTAAACGTTAACCGTGGAGCACGGAGTGATTCAAACGCATGGTCTTAAGTTATTCTTCAGTTCTCCTGTTCATATATTATATATATAATGGATAGATTCCCTGATTTGTCTTGGGTTTCTTCAATTTTGAAAATTCTTTGAAAATAATTCGATAACCAATTTTTATTCAGTGTAAAAATGTCGTTGATACTTTATCTTCGTACATATTTTCATTTTATACTGAAATAAAGAGGTTTCTGAAGACCCATAAGGTTATAGAAATTGATGATTCTGAAATAGCTGATTTTGGCTTTCCATTTAGATTATATTGGTTATTTCTTCTCTCTCTATCATTTTTCAAACAGCTTTGAGTTTATAATTTTCCAAACGTTTACATTTTTTCAGGACTGAATATACATAACTCCGAAAAAGCCATACACAAAATGTACAATTAGTTCGCTTTTTCTAAATTCCGATAACTCTAATCTTATTCTAGACTGTTCACCAGATATGTTGAAACAAATATGGCATCAGAGGAATATTTGAAAGCAACTGTGAATTGAGAAAAAAGAGTAAAGATGATTCACAATACCATCGTTCAATTATCTTGATACTTTTACCATTTACCATTTTGATTTGACAATATATATAATTTTGTATCTCTTTAATCATTATTTATACCTCGACATAAAATGAGGTTCAATGAGTATGCCAGAAAGGTTTGAATTAAGAGCAATCTCTCGTCCTGAATCGGTGTCAATATCTCAAAATATCTCGAGATATCAAATATTTAAATTGTGTACTGTTAACAGTCAACCTTTCTGTTTATTTCATCTCACAAAGTGTGTATCTTTTAAGTAATGTTGTTTTGTTGCTTTGTTTTAAGAATGTTGATTTATATAATATAGCGGCAATTACAAAGATTAGGCAGTATGTTTTTTTTCATAGGCTATAACTTATTCCAGTCACCCACAATTTGCTTGACAATATTTTTATAAATAACTTTCATTGAAGGTTCACTTTTGAACAATTAAATCATTGTACATTGCTAAAGTAGGTAAAACTTGATGTCTACCCTCGCGTTAATGTTTCTTAAAACTTTGTAGACTTTAGTGCAAATTGGTTTGAAAGATGAAGATTAGGTTGTCTTATTTTAATATTCTAATTTGAAATATGTATTAAAAAGGACAATAAGAAATATCTATATTCGACAAAAAAAAATAATTTACTCAAGAAACCTAAAGTCCCAATAGGAAATCATTTGCGGAATATTCAACACCACTTGCACGATCTGCGTTGTTACGATCGAACGCCTCATTACAAAGAAGGTGTAGGAGATGTACAGGGATTCAAGGTATATGCTTACTTGAAGAATGATTTGCCATATGAGAAAATTGCCCATAAAGAAATAGGATATAGGCATAGAGGTAGGATACCTAAAAGGGTGAATCGGGAATATTTTAATATATCTCCAAAACCTCAATCATTTTTTTGTTTATTGTAAAAGATGCTACCTGAAGAAAAAAAAAACTTATCTAATTTAATGAATAGTAACGAAGCGCGTATCTTCAAGACTAACATTCTGTGTCAGGAACACTTGCTTGTCTTTCCAGTCATATTCATAATGTGTCCTTTAAGATCAGTAATAATTTTCCCTGTCTGAATATCTTTAACCTCCAAAGCACATTAGAGTCATTGTCATAAGCTGTGTGCAAATGAAGACTCCACACTTTATTATGTCTTTGCTACAGGTATGGACGTCTTAACAACATTGCTAAAGAGATAAGGCAAAAGACAAATATGAAATTGTCAAGAAGAACAAGCCGGGGAAAAACCCCGTGAAATCAACAAATTTAACTTTAAAAATTTGCTTGTTAATACATAGTTTTAAAAAAAAATCGCTTGAATGGTTTAGGAAACTAATCGAATACCAATTCATGGAATTGAATGCTCACAGCTGTTAATGTTTTAATGCAAATCAGTCATGACTGTTTTTCTTTCATTTTTTTACTTGATGTCTTATGCCGAAAAAATATTTTCCCTACTTAATTTTCTAAGGACTGGTTTGGTTTGTTCCATGCATGCTAGTAATTTAAGACATTTGCTGAGTTCTTTCGCAAAAAATGCTTTGTTTGATCATTAAAGGATAAACTTTCATATTGATCTACTCTAAACGACGTTGAATAAGTTTAAAATTTCGTTGAATTCATTGTTTATGTCAATATTTTAGGTACTAGGACATTTTCCACTTAAGCAACATTGTATTTTTTTTCAACGCAAGCAATACTTGTAACAGTCCATCAGGTCTTAAGAGAATTTCAAGAGAATTTTTGCATTAGGTTTTTTTTCAACACCACACCTTCAAGTGTAAGCAATGCGTAAAACTTTGCACAAGAAGGTGTCATTCATGAAACAAATGTGCTAATAAGTGACAAGACAATATTTGTATTGCATGATGTGGAATATGTTATTATTCATAAATATTCTAGGTGTATGATGAAATATTGCATTTCGATTTTTTTTTCAATAGACCAATAAGGTAATTATAGATTTATTTTCACGCAAGCTTTTGATTTCGATTTTGGTGATTTTATTTGGAGCTAAACTGTTTTACCCAATTCATTTAAATTGATATAGAAATTAACAAGAAAACTATTTCTGTCAATTGGGAATATGACGAAAATTAAACAGACGCAAAAACATTCCGATATACGATATATGTTGTGAAATACATCAAGCAAAAAAAAGAAAAAAATAAAAAAAAAACATTCATAACAATACCGAAGTTGCTGTGAATTTTATTTCGCATATGCGTATATCGACTACTAATGCCTCTTCAGTGCAGATAAAATCCAAACATTTGGAAGTCTCTAAACCACAATATGTGAAAAAACTAATTAGAAAACAAGTAACCAATATGATCTAGAAAAGCCAAAATAGCCAATGACAGAGCTATACAAGAGGGAGAAATTCCTTAGTTTTAAACTCAATTTTCTAAAATCTGAATATAACCAAGTTTCTAAATAAAATTGATGTTTGATCTGCGCCGAAGTTTTGGCTACTGGTTGAGTGAATTCCCTCAGGGACAAACAGTCCAACAGCAGGGGTTGGGGATCAGCATTTCGAAATTAAACGAAATCAAACGATCACGGATAACAGAGCTAAATTTTCTCGCATTTTTGGGTGAAGCTAGTAATATTTTGACTAAAATGTATTGGGTAATGTGCACATTTCATATAATTTTATGCACTTATTTAAACTTTAAATTTCAAAATTGTGATCGGAATTGACAATAATACTTTACGAAAGGGTATGGAGAAAGTAACACTGTTTCTTTTTTGGTAAAAAAAATAGATTGATTAAATGATAATTCATACTTTCACAGTCTAATTGTGGCGTTTATCTAGCTTATTTTGCAAGCTACGACTATTTAAGTAGGAATGCTATTGGCAGCTATTTAAGGTTGTCATGTAGAATCTAAGCATTAAGCGCAATCTGTCAAAATGCATTTTTTGTTGGCTTGATTCGTGACATACATACTTCCGACATTTGGTCTTACTTGGAATAAAATATTGATTGATGAACATACTGGTGTTTTCGTTCGTCTATCAAAGCTAAGAAGGAATACGCTGTCTTCTTAATACAAATTCAATAAGGGAAACTGAAAATGCAAACGGTGTATGGTATGGTTTATCGGTCTCCCATACACTACCTCAGACATCTGTTGCAAGGATGTTTAATGTGCATGATGGTGTATTTTTGAGTGTGATAAGGATTTGTTAATGTGCTATACTTTCACGAATAACGGATACATATATGCATTTACTTATTTAAAAGCTTATATTTCTAGTCTGCACCTCAATAATGAAAAGATAATATTAATTAATTTATTATCGATTGATATATGTATTACCTTATTTTCTAAATCTCAAAAACAAAGAGATACACCTTTAACAAACTGATTGATTTGCAGTAGATTTTACAGAGTTCCTTGATAAGAATATTATTTTGGAAGAATGGGAAAAGAAAGTCCGTCACTTTCTTTAAGAATTCTGTTAATTAAACGTAAGATGTTAACTCGTTTAAAATATAAAGTCTTGCAATTATTCCAGTTCAAGGGATGAAACGTTCATTTTATATCCGCTTTGTCAGAGTGGAGTGATCATTCCAAATTCTACATGCTGTCAAAACATTTCTTACTTCTAACATCTTACCCTTACTTCTAAATCCTTATTTCTTATATTTTACATTGTACTTTTAAGTAGTTAATATTATGCAAATGAGTCTCGATTAAATGGTCATCGAATATTCTCATCAGAGTTTAATTAAAACTTTACTTCTATACCCGCTTCACAGACGTATATCATCTTTAGTGTACTGATGTGATGAGAGAGAAGATGGAGACCTGGTCACCAAAATTGAGGAAATCAGGTTTTCACCATAAGTTCAGTTCTATGTCATTTATACTTACACTGATATCCGTTGAATGCCTTTTTGCCTTTTTTCCATTTTTTGTTTGTTTTGTTCGGTGTTTTGAGCTCTAAAGCTTTCCTAATTACTTTAGTATGTGACTTACCCTTACCACATTTGGTTTCACCGATTCGTTTCTCTTTGTTTTTTTTAGCTCTAATACTATCAATAACTTTGTTTTTTTTCTAATTTGTAGACTAAAAAATGGTGCGAAATGTAATTGTAAATGTGAATAGAGTACGGTAAGAATGCTCAACGTTACTTGTGGTCTTCCAAAAGGAAGCACTTTATAACCTTTGCTTTAAGTACACTATGTAAATGATATTTCTCTAAGTATACACTAGAACTGCAAACGCCTACTTTTAACCAATAACATCACTTTATTTTTTTTCTCATTAAAAAAAAACACATTATATCAAACAAACTAAAGAATAAGCTTATTCATCATATAAGCGGGAGGTTGAGGCATGATTAAATCTTGTTTAACTCACCTTATAATTTATAAAATGCCCGTTCTAAGTCGGGAATATGACGGCTTGCCAAAAATGTTATGCGTTGGGTTGTGTTTCCTTGATTCCGCCGTATGTTATACGGATTTTTCTTACTGGCCTCTCCCTTTAATTGATTCGGACTGTCACTTTTATATATTGAGTATCGTAGTAATTTGCTCGTCGATAATAAATCTTCTATACATTTTGGAAAAACTTAATGCATTACATTTTGTCCGAAGCAAAAACAAAAAGGGTACAGATTTTGTAATAAGATGTACCATCACATCATTTAATCTCGACAAAAATGTATTTTCTTTTCCTAGAAATCTATCAAAATTTATCTTGAGGGAGCACCGTTTATCCCTTAATAAGAAAAATAAATTTGTAATGTTGATGTAAAGAAAGGCGCATTATTATATAAAAGAAACCAGAAAAGACTTTACCAATGTCTTTCATCTAATGTAACTTCGATTATTATTGCTCTATCTGGTATGTCGGTGTTTCAAAACAAATGGAAAATTAACATCTAATTTCTCAAAACGAAACAGTACGTTTAATCAATAGTATGGGTCCTATATTTAGTGTGGAAAAAATTAAAGTTATCATGACTGCGCTTGTCAGTGTCGAAAATAGATGAAACAGCTTGGATTTGGATACGTTTACCATTTTGTTTTCAATAAATGCCCAGAATATATTAATTTATTTCATTTTTTGTTGTTGATCAATCAATCTTCCTTTCTTTTATCCGTTAGTTTTGAAATACCTACAAAGAATTCCTTTTTTAGGTTATTCCTGGGAGACCAATAAAACTTTCAACACATCCTTTGCATTTTTTTCTTTCCTAAGTTATTACGTTTATTAATACAACCATTTTGTCTTAACATTGCTTGATGAAATTTACCATCAATCAATTTATCAATTATTATTTGAGTTCTTGCTGTCAGCATTACGTATAAGGTGGAATTTATATAATTGAGACATTGAAATGGTTGGGCTTATTAGATCGAAATCATAAGTAATAAGATCGTTCCCGGTTGCAGTTATCTTTACGATTTACAAGGTTGAAGAAAGAAGTAAGAAGAAAGAAATAAGAAGTGAAAAGTTAGAATTATGAAGTTTGAAGAAAAAAGTCAAAAGTCAGAAGTCAGAAGTAAGGAGTTAAAGTAGACATTATAGGTAGGATACTAGGTCATCTTGTTCTTAGGTTGATGATCATGTTTTCTTAACTGATTTGAGTTTCTGTTATGTCCTACATTCATAAAGGGACTTTTTTAAATTAGATTTTAAAGTGATATTTTGCCTTCTCGAATAAAAACATTTAAAATCACGCTCCACACCTATTTTTAATTGCTCTTTTCAAGAAACAAGCTACAAAAAGGTATCTGATATATTGATTTATTGATTTATTCACTTTTTTTCCTTTTTGGGGTCATATAGAGCTTGCTATATTGTGTAAGATTCCTCACTGTGTCGAAGACCGTATTGTGACCCCTAGATCCTTTCTTTTGGGTCGTTTTAACCGGGATATGGGATGTTGTGTCCTTGACATTTGGCAGTTTTCTGTGTTTTTGTTTTGGACATGTCTTTGGACCTCGATTTTTGTAGATTTCACTCCTTTGTTCCTTCTGTATTCTACTGCTATTGTTGTTACCCCATCTCCTTTCTTTTTCATATTTTGCTTTCCCAGAAAAATTTGTTTTTAAAAAATTCGGTATTGATAAACAAGTTTTCGTCTTCAACAAAAGCTTAATCGTTACTGGTGTAAGCAATATATCAATCACGTGATTATTAATACACTTAGGATTTTATAATGAAATTTTGATTAATGAATCACATCGACACATTAGACATTATATATATATCAGTTCAGTGTTAGTTGTCTTTCCGAGTAGCAAATCGAAGTAAGAAGTAAGAAGTTTGAAGTAGATGTTGGAAGTAAGAAGTAAGAACTAGGAAGTAAGAACTCGACAGTACCTTTTTGGTTTTCGTAGTTTGCTATAATAATAATCTAACAGATTAGAAGTCATCTTGCATATATTTTAAAGTGTTCTTTCTTGAAATTGAAATGATAATGCTGCCTCATTGACTAATTGGCATCCAAAACGACTATTTTTTTGAAGGCTTAAACTTGTATTTTTACAATGGCAAAGGGGATTGTTTACATCGATTTAAAAAGTTTATTCTATCTTTGTCAGCCTTTTCTATTGTAAAATTAAAGCTTTGGTTTCGATCAATTTACCTCGATATACATTGTATATTATTGGTTTTGTAGACAACATTTTTTTTCTCATTTTAGAAAAAAAACTCTATAATATGAGAGGTTTAATTATGTTTTAGTTCCCAAACACATTAAAGAACATATACGTCAAAATAAAAACAAGCAACTCTACAAGGGACCTTATTAATGCAACAGTTTTAAATATTCAAGCAGAATAAAACAAATATTTTGATAACAATTTCCCCTTCCCTCATTCTTGCTTCGGTATTCGCTTGGCGTTGTATTTCATTATTCATGTTTTTAAACATTTTAAAATAAATTAGAATTGAATGAAATTATAAAGAATACTCTCAAATCAGAGTAGGTCATCAAACAAAGGCATGTTTCCATGTTTCAAGTGACTTTTAAATAAAAGCTTAGTACAGAGATTTGACGATTTGTGTAATATAATGAAGTGTCTCCAAAATTGTATATTTTGAAAATTCCAGATTTGGCAAATATTTTTTTTTTAATTTTTTGACCTTCTACCATAAATAATTAAAAAAATCACCCTATCGCATTTTCAACCAAAATGATATAATGAAATTCGGTACCTAGAATTTGCTTATTATAAGCATAAATAAAAAGCGCTGGAAAAAAATAATCAAGCCCTTCCTTTTGCAACTGACAAGTTAAAAAATATATAGATTAGTTATTTTTTTTCAAAATACAAGAACGACGTATATTTTACAAAGTGTTTTGATATACATTTTTTGTCTTGTTCAATTGTTGTGGTTGGAAAGCCAAATAGTGCATGTGTGCGATAAGTTTGGTTATCAATGCATTGGTTTCTAATCTACAATTCTATTTCAATTAAAAGTGATTTCATGACAAACAAAGAGCTGACATGTGACAATTTTCAAGTGCATTCTTAAATCAGAATTTTTAAACCCACGGTCAGTGCTTTACATTTTTTGAAGCGATTGGGTATTTCAAGATACGTAATTTCATTTTATCCAGCTTCCTTAAAAAATTCTGCAATTTACTGGTTAGATTTAAAACAGCTGTCATTTGTTTAAATGTCTATAAACGTCAATTGATTCAACATTGAGATCTTTACTTACATTCATTCAGTTTTGACCATCGCATGTAACATTTTTTTTTGGAATTTTAATCAAAACAAGAAAATAATAATAAATCACACACATAATTAACAAAACACGTCATTTTCGTGTAATTTTTACAGCTACATGAACATTTCAAATGAATAATGAACGGAAGCGGAATGCTCAAGAAAAACGAAATGAACAAACTCAAATTATCATTTTTCTGTGATCAATTATGCTAAAAATTATTTGAATTGTATATCGCAAAAAGTGAAAATGATATTAGATTTTAAAAAAAGAACTTTTGGAAAACATTTGAAAGCTTAAAATAAATTGCAGACACAAAATACATTTCGAACTTTATTCATGTAAACAATTATAAACATTGTTCACTGCAATACATAAAACTCCTTCTAAAGGATATGCTGACAAAAATATTTAGAAAAAAAGATGAATTAATTTAGTTATTTTTGAGGATTTACTTTAAATGAGAGATTAAAGCAAATCAACCCAAGTTTAGCATTAGTGCATTTAATTGGTATAACATAGCATTTAAAACTCAATTGAAAGGATATAAAGTAAACCTTTTTTCGAAAGATATGGTAAATTAAATTAAGCAAATAAACGAATGTATATTTCAAAATGTACTATGAAGCAAGGACTGTATGATTGTTTTGAACATTGTCAGTGATGAAAATTTAATGCACACATAATCAATATTCTTCAAATGTTAAAACAAGTAAAGAAGGAAAACTCTCAAAAGGGGTAGGATGGAATACGTTTAATAATGAATTATCAATAAAACAGAAAAATATATCAATTTGACCAGTACAACCATTCAATAAGTAACATTTCGACCCCCACCCCTGTCTTTATCAACACAAAATTTCAAAAGTAGATATGCAGTGAAACAAAACATATTTATCAATTCTTAACTACAGAAATTTACACAAGACAATAATTGTTTTCTCTGCTGAAAAAAAGTTTTATATATATATATATATAAAATATTTGGAACTTTTGACCATTAAAAGTCGAAAACGAAAACATAGATGGTAAAAGTTTTAGTATGCTAAAAATCACGAAAATAAAGTTTGGAAACTTTGGTCTGGTCATATTAAGGTCCTTGGTTATTCATAATTCATCACAGGCTTATGTTTTTACGAAGATTCTGAAACTACAGAATTATGACAAAAGGATATGTTCATAAATTGTCTTGTAGTAAACTTTCCTTAGAACTAAGGACTACCCATCTTTTGCAAAGTTCTCTCTTAAATTGTTTTCGCTTTTTATTTGGAACTTTTTGGTTATTTGTGTTCTATCAACTTTGCAAAATTATGAGCATGATCTTTCACATATTTTGAATTGATCTGCAGTGTATAAAAGTGAATACAAA
>MJUU01032767.1:0-19086 GCA_002080025.1 Modiolus philippinarum | reverse complement strand
TAGGATGAAGTAAATTTTGCAAGAAACTAAATTGTTTCAGTCATGTTTAAGGATTTAGTTTCAACCGCAGACTTAAAATCTAACTTTTCAATAAAACTCTTTTGAAAGATTATGATGAATACAATTTAAAAAAAATAGATAAACTGTTTTAGTCATTTCCAAAGATAATTTTAAAATGAAGACAGTAATAGGCAGTTTAGGTATCCAATTATCATTTATACAAATAAGTGACATCATGTTAACGATTTAAATGTGAAGAAAATACAGCATTAGTAATGCTATCAAAATGTTTCTTTACATTAAACAAAAAATATCTAACAACTTTGAAACACACAATAATATTATATTTATTCGTTTTGTCTTAAAATTCCAAATATATTCGTATCCGTCATACGTAATCTACTGATTGATATGTTACAGTGAATTTGTAAAATCAGGGATTTTGTGAAATCCCTGAAATAATTAGCGATTTTGTAAAACCACTGGCAATTTTAGTGTTTTTTTAAATTACTGAAATTGGCGAAAATCTCGTTACGGATTTTACAAAATCACTGATTTAATACACAGTTATTACATTTTTGGAGAAAAATGTTGGTATATTACAACAAATTTACAAACTAAAGTAATGATTATATGCTTACAAAACTGAATGATTTATTAATTACCAGATCTTGCATTAAATCATTATAATAAGAGTTCTAACCCATATACTGCATATAAAACTTTTTTTATCAAGCAAAAGAAGTTGTGAAGTCATTTCGAAACTGATTGCATTGAATTTGCATGAATAAACTCAGATTATTGTGTGGTTTGATTGTTTATTCAGAGAATATTCTCACCCGCAGTTCCAAGAATAATTTTCCGAGATAACTCAGTAATTCGGAAGCCTATTTCGTACTTATGAGATTAAAATTGTGTCGTCAAAATTTAACTTTCTTGAAGATTAGGACCGATATAACACAATATTTAACAATCTATCAAAATGCAATTTGATAGCCCCAGAAAGTCGTTTTGTAGTGAAATGAAATGAATGCTATTCAAATGTTTTATTTGTCAATCACCTGCATTATAGAATTAGCAATAAAAGAATATGAAATAAATATAAATGAGACAAAATCACTACAAAAACATGGTAATACACAGCAATGGAGCAACCTACTTTGGTATTTTTTCATCTCGAAGTCTTCATGAGATCTTTCCTAATGAGCTTTGCTCATACTACAGAGTAATGTCAAGACGGCTCTGAGAGCCGCTTTGAACGGAATCCACTGCAACGTCACTACTGCAACGTCACATCCATTTGACACTGTTCGTTGGTGCTGGTGATTTTATTTGAAAAATTGCAATATTTAAATTTAAGAAAATTTGTGTTAAAATCTAAGGAGTATCTCCTTTCAGCATAGTTCCTTTCCTATTGGTAATTTGGCTTTTACACATATTTCCGTTCATGGAGATCTGCACTCATGAGACGTAAGTTGTCGAAATGCGCATATGCAGAAACAAAATTCACCGAAACCTCGGTATTTTGTTTATTTATGATTAAAAGTGCTGAAAAAAAAATAATCACCATAATTTTGGAAAAATCAAAATAACATTTTTGGATGGGTTTAAAAAATCGGAGTGGGAGGTGAAATAAATCTAGGATTTTTTTTTTGGATAATATGGCCTTCGCTTTACACATTGAGATGACCAATAAATAGATAATAGTTGTTAAATGTTTTCTTTTCAGTCTGTTTATAGCTAAGAATAATTTGGATATTGTCTTTATACATTTACATTTCCTTCTCTTTCCTGCTAGAAGTTTTCGAGAGTAAAACTGCCCCTCATGTGAAAAATTGATTCCGGTAAAATATTGCTTTGATCTTTGAATACTCTGAATAGATTAAAAACCTTTAAGCTCGTTAAATTCGAAACGAATATTGAAATGTAAGTGGTTTCATCATTTGACTTTAAGTTGAATTTACTTATTCTGGTACATAATTTACACAATGTGTTTGCTAAATCAACAAATTATTTTACAAATTCCCTAAACATCACCAGGGAATCAGTAAACAAATGATTGATTTTTTCAGTGATTTGTAAAAATGTTTGTAATTAAAATAGATACTACAGTTACGCATTAGATAAGGTGAAGTCCATAAAGAGTTAAAAGAAAATAAAGCAAAAACAAAACTGTTTAGTATGATGAAAAACGAGAGAGAGAGAGGGAGATAATGTGTTAAAAATCAAATGCAGAAAAATAATGAATGAAATGTTTTTGTCCAATAATTGTACTCATAACCAGTATGAATGCAAATGTTTTGAGTTATTTGCCTTTCAGTTATATTTATATCAAAATTCACATGCAGAGGGGAATACAATAATGAGGCAATGCATAAATGCAGTTTGATACTAGGTGACTTCTTCCGGTAAGTGTATCCGTCATCAAACACGAAATAGTCTCGAAATAAATAGAATCACACCAGTTTTAAGTATATGTTGCGAAAATAAACATTGTGTGGTCGAATTATGTCCAATGCTCAGCTAAAGTTGACACATCGCAGTGTTAAAAAAGCATAGGCTTTTGGTACTACACAATAAGATAAAGCTACGTCTAACTATTTTTACCATTTTTGAACCACAGAAAGTATAAAATTACATTTATTTATAAATATCTAAAAGCTATGCTTATCGATTATGCATGCATTATTTTAGTACAGAGCTTATTAATTTATCTACACGTGTGCTTAGTTACTAATGTGTTGTCACAGTTAACATATTTATATAATTTCAAACATATCTTTTATCTCCTTGACATTTTATCAACAATGCACCATAAGTACGTAGATATGTGGGTTTGGATTTTGGCAGTAGTGTTGCTGCTTTGACCTCTGAGCAATACTAAAATACTAAAATAAGCATTCGTGTATGATCTAAGCATTATTTTTTTTACTAACAAGAAAATTTGCTTTTCTTACATGCTTTGGCAGGAATGTACATAATATGAGAAATTTACATCATATTTTCTGATAATTAATATATCCCCTTTTTATTAATTTTTCTTTTTTTGTTTGTTTTTGGTTTTTTTAAGAACACAATAACTAATGAAGGCATAAATATAAAATTACGCACCTAAAAAAACATAGGGTATTGAAGGCTACGTACAGCAGTTCGTTTTGTGTTTTCAAAAAAAAACAATGGTTACGTTGCACATTTTTATTTTTACTTATCGACTTCTTTTTATTATTTTATTTGTACTTAAACAAACATGTTTTAAGGATAGAAAATGCCTAAGAGAAACAGATCAATGATTTTAATAACACATAAACTAGCAGCCCCTAGCGCTCAAAAGACACGTTCTACACAATAGCAAAAAAAAATAAAAGTTAAAGACAACCAAAATCACTTAAAAAAAACTTTTATCGAGTGCCAAATTTCCTGAACTTACCAATAATCCAATCGTTCAATAAATCGCTAATTATCGATCAACAATGAATCTACATCATGTGAGGATTTGCATTATTAAAATCTGAAAATATCTTTGCAGGTATCAGTACAGCGTTTATTTCAATTGAATATATTAACCTAATAAAATCTATATTTAGAAATAGAAGGAGTACTATTTACTGAGAAACGTATACAGAACTTTCCAGCCTAGCTTGATAAGGATTTTTTGTGAATTGATAATTTACTTAAGACTCTTGTAAATACTTCATCAAAACATTTGCATTTTATTAGTGTGATTATATTTCTTAGACAAACAATAATTTTATTTTGTGCTATCGTATCATCATTATTTTATGTGGTCCAGGCTCCGTACACTAAATGATTGTTGCTCTTTAAATACCACTGTATCAACGGAATCCCCTATAGTCTTTCCACCAGACTGCGTCAGATATGCTTAGATGCCAAAACATTCAACAAGAGCAACAGAAAACTTAAAGACCATTAAGTCAAAAGGGGATACAAAGCACTCAAACAGAGAGAGAGAAAAAACAATTGAAAAAGGTTTCAATTTTAGAACGCAAACAGTTGTTACACTTATATCATTTTGCAGGCCGAAGGACTTGCACGCTAAAGCAAAATAAAATTACCTCAAATAGGAAAAAAATAAGACAAGTCAAGACAAACATATCTTTGTGCAAACATCGTCTCCAATATCGACGTTAAAGAACACAGAACCTGGCGAAAATAGTAAAAAAAATCGCAATTTGTTCTGTAAATTCGAAAATGTGATATATATGTGGAGAAATCACTAAAGATCAGCTTGAATATTAACTTGATTTTGTGACACAATTAGTATTCTTTAACACAGCAGGGATTTGTTTAAGATTTTAAAATAACACATTCACCACCAGGAAATACAATTTCGTCTTGAATCACAACTATCGACTTCAATTATTGATTTTGTTAAATATTACTTTTCGAAATTCAGTAACCGACAAACTATTTTTCTTTATTACCCTCCTGGCATTCATCTCGTTTTACATTTTGTGATAATCATCGTCAAGAATGTACCTGAGAATAATTTGTTAAGACTTTTAAGTACATGGTTTATGCTTTTTTTTTAAAAAAAAGAATTGGATAAGAGCTGAGATAAAAATATTTATAATTCGTGTACTGTTCACTTTCGTCTATTGTTTGCTGTATACTTCTCACAAAGTGTGTATCCTTTCGGATCCAGTACGTCGGGAATTTTGGTGTTGTTGCTTTGTTATGGATGTTTATATATATATGTTGTGTACAAAATGTTATTTTAAACAAGTAATGATATATACAGAAAATTTTAACAAGTTATCAATAATTAACAGGACCTTCAATTGAGGGAGAATTCCGACAAACTAATTATATGTTTTATACAAATTTATGGTATATTTGATATTGCCATAACCGAGTCAATACAACTGTATCACCATGGCTCAAACAGAAGTATATTTTAGCAAAACAAGTATTTATGTTTTTCTAAAATTAGCTTAGTGTGAAGTTTGCATCCTTATTTTTCTCTAATTGCTTGATGTTTCCTTGGAATATTATGAAATCATTAGTCTTAATCCTGAATTTTCTAGCACAAATGCCTTTATTTTTAATTTTCTTGCAGGCATTTTTTTAGGCTTAATAATGTCAAGTTGGTGTAGATGTCAATTCAGCTTTTACACTATTTCTGTACAATTTATATATTGTACAAAATCAAGTACACAATGTAACTCCGTTAATGTCTGCGGGGGTTAAATATATACATTTGTCATCAATTTGTACTTTTTTCACGAGGTCGTCTGTATTTCTATGTCACGTGCGTTCTTTTTAATCTATCGATCACACGATACATGTAAAGTTGGCACGATCAATCATCAAAATGTTATGCAGCTTAATTCGAAAAATAAGAAGAACGTTTGGTTGTTTAAAAACCTAAGAAAAGGTTGACAACTAAGAAACACTCGTTTAAATAGCACTCTCGAATCATGGGACACCCTTTTCATGTTTTACCAAGACAATTAATCAAACCATCTTTCATAATTTGTGTTTCATCGCTTGACAGATTACTATAAAAGCAGAACTACAGATTAAGCTAAAGGGTCCGCATAAATTACATCCATATACATAGTTTCGTATCTCTAAATGAAAAAGTCAGTAAATGAAAATATAAAACTGCAATCTACAGGTCCAATAATTTGATTGGGAAAATATGTTTTTTTATCGATTATCCAAAAAACCAAATGCAATATATGAGGGGCTCGAGATGCAGTGCTATACGAGTCAAGTCAATCATACGGTATCAAGTTTTTCACGATTAAATTTGAGAAAAAGGTTGCTTGAACGAATGTTCATATACAAGTACATGTTTGGGCATGTCATTTGAGAAATAACATATGTAACACATATGGCACAATGCATGCCTAAATCTGAAATACATGATGCATCAGTCCGAGGAGCAAGCATCACCCAGAGGGCGAACATGCCCAAGGAATGATAACCTATGCAGATGTGTTAACCTTGTTAATAAGACCCTTTCAAATTGTTAATAGGCTCACCATGCTTAATTCATAAAACATTATATGTTTCCTATATATAAATATACATATTAATTTTCACGCCTGTTGATAGGATTTCTTAATGTTATTTTTAATTTAAAGGGAATTCACCGTACTCACAATAAAGTATTGAATCTAAAAAAAGTAATGTTTATAAGATATCTCCAAAAAGGTCATGGCTGCTATTGTGGTAAACCATTTACATTTTCCGAATAGGGGTTTGGTGTCATAATGATATATTCTAAAAGTATAATGATACGGGTGAATTAGTTGCATTTGAATCAGAATATTTAAAATGTATTTGTTCGAAACATATGATAAAAATGCAAGTTAAAATGCAACAAAAAATTTCTGAAAATGTATACAGAAATTGCTGCAAAACAAACTCTGCATTTTACTGATGTACGGTCCTTGCTTCAGTAGCCTTTACTAAAAGAGGGATCATTAAGAGATCCGTCAGCCGCCAACGATCAGTCATCGATCAGTCAAAAATCCGTCAAAGTCTGACGGATAGGAAAAGTAATTTACTTATTTGACGGATACAATACGTCAAATACGTGAGTGACGGATGATTGATCGGTCCTATACTTGATTGACTGATTGATAGCCTTACGTCATCTTTCAAGTTAATACATTGTGCGAAATACTATTCTCGTTTCATTACAAAACAATATTGTCAGAATGCATTAAACTTTGGAAGCACATCTACTTTAAACAATCGTCGACAATAGACACATTTACTGTGATGACAAACAATATTAAAATTATAAATACAGCTGGTTAAACGTTCAATATTAGACAACAGGAAAACAAACATGAGTGAAACGAAAATGGAATAAAAAAACAAAAAAAAAAACAAAACAAAACAAAACAAAACAAAAAACAAATTTTACGCATTCATACACAAAAGACTCGGAAATCAACGTTGTTAAACTCTAAATAGGCTAAAATGATTAAAATTGTGTTTCATAAAGTAAAAAAAAAATCTTCAAAAGAATCTCTAGAAGAATATGATGAAAACAATTTTCAAAAAACTCAAATGGTTTTGGTCATTTTATAGACTGACTTTAAACTGCACTCTAAAAATCTAACTTTTCCAGCCTCAAATTTGTTAAAATTAATTCAAATTGTGTTTCACAAAATATAAAACTCCTTCGAAAGGATATGATTAATAAAATTCTCAAAATGTTTAGGGTAAGGTTTTGGTCATTTTTGTAGACAGAGTTTAAACCGTACAGTAAAAATCTAACTTTCCAAACTTAAATATGCTGAAATATGTTAAAATTGAGTTTCGCAAAAGAAAAAAAAACCCTTCGAAAGGATATAATGAATGAAATTTTCAAAAAAAAAACTAAATTGTTTTGGTCATTTTTATAGACAGAGTTTAAACCGCAGCCTAAAAATCTAACTTTTCAAGCCTTTAATATGTTAAAATTTATTAAAATTGTGTTTCGCAAAAGATAAAACTGCTTCGAAAGGATATGATTAATAAAATTTTCAAAAAAAAATAAATTGTTTTTGGTGATTTTTAAAGACAGGATTTAAACCGCAGACTAAAAAAATCTAACTTTTCAAGCCTAAATATGTTAAAATTCATTAAATGTGTGTTTCGCAAAAGATAAAACTCATTCGAAAGGATATGATAAATAAAATATTCAGAATAGTTAAATTGTTTTGGTCATTTTTATAGACAGAGTTCAGACCGCAGACTAAAAATCTAACTTTTCAAGCCTTTAATATGTCAAAATTTATTAAATGTGTCTTTCGCAAAAGATTAAACTCCTTCGAAAGGATATGATGAATAAAATTTTCAAAATATTTAAATTGTTTTGGTCATTTTTATAGACAGCGTTTAAACCGCACAGAAAAATCAAACTTTTCAAACCTAAATCTTCTAAAATTTGTTGAAATTGTGTTTTGCAAAAGATAAAACTCCTTCAAAAGAATATGAAGAATAAAATTTTCAAAAAAAGTCAATTGGTTTGGTCATTTTTATAGACAGAGTTTAAGCCACAGACTAAAAATCCAAATTTTCAAGCCTTACATCTGTTAAAATTCATTAAAATTGTGTTTCGCAAAATTTAAAACTCCTCCGAAAGGATATGATGAATACAATTTTTAAAAAAAATTTCAATTGTTTTGGTCATTTTCATAGACAGAATTTAAACCACAGACTAAAAATCTAACTTTTCAAGCCTTTAATATGTTAAAATCCATTAAATGTGTGTGCTTCGCAAAATTTAAAACTGCTTCGAAAGGATATGATGAATAAAATTGTTTTCCATTGGTCATTTTTATAGACGGCGCTTAAACCGCATACTATAAATCTAAGTTTTCAAGCCTTTAATATGTTAAAATTCATAAAAATTGTGTTTTGCAAAAGATAAAACTCCTTCAAAAGGATATGATGAGGAACAACAATAAAAGCGTTGTTCCTTTGCTTAATTTTTGCCATTAATTTGCAGAGACTTTGTTTCATGTGCATTTACTCCATATCCTTTTATTCATTATGATGAATAAAATTCTCAAAATATTTAAATTATTTTTGTCATTTTTATATACAGAGTTTAAACTGCACACTAAAAATCTAACTTTTCAAACCTAAATATTCTGAAATTTGTTGAAATTGTGTTTTGCAAAAGATAAAACTCCTTCAAAAGGATATGATGAATAAAATTGTTTTCATTTGGTCAATTTTATAGAAGCAGTTTTAATCGCCGACTAAAAAGCTAACTTTTCAAGCCTTTAATATGTTAAAATTCTTTAAAAATATGTTTCGCAAAAGATAAAACTCCTTCCAAAGGTTATGATGAATAAAATCTTCATAATATTTAAATTGATTTGGTAATTTTTATAGACAGAGTATAAATCGCAGGGTAAAAATCTAACTTTTCAAGCATTTAATATGTTAAAATTCATTAAATGTGTGTTTCGCAAAAGATAAAACTCCTTCGAAGGATATGATGAATAAAATTTTCAAAAAAATTATATTGTTTTGGTCATTTTCATAGACAGCGTTTAAACCACAGATTTCAAGCCTTTAATATGTTAAAATTCATTAAATGTGTTTCGTAAGAGATAAAACTCCTTCGACAGGATATGAAGAATAAAATTTTCAAAATATTTAAATTGGTTTGGTCATTTTTATAGACAGCGTTTAAACCGCAGACTAAAAATCAACTTTTCAAGCCTTTAATATATAACAATTCATTAAATGTGTGTTTCGCAAAAGATAAAACTCCTTCAAGAGGATATGATGAATAAAATCTTCATAAAATTTAAATTCGTTTGATCATTTTTATAGACAAGAGTTTAAACCGCACACTAAAAATCTAACTTTTCAAACTTAAATATGTTGAAATTTGTTAAAATTGTGTTTCGCAAAAGATAGAACTCCTTTCAAAGGATATGATGAAACAAATTTTCAAAAAATTTCATTGTTTTTGGTCATTTTCATAGACAGAATTTAAACCACAGATTAAAAATCTAACTTTTCAAGTCTTTAATATGTTAAAATTCATTAAAATTGTGTTTCACAAAAGATAAAACATGATGAATAAAATTTTCAAAATATTTAAATTGTTTTGGTCATTTTTATTGATAGAGTTTAAACTGCACACTAAAAATCTAACTTTTCAAACCTAAATGTGCTGAAATTCGTTGAAATTGTGTTTTGCAAAAGATAAAACTCCTTCAAAAGGACATGATGAATAAAATCTTCATTAAAATTCAATTGTTTTGGTCATTTTTATAGACAAAGTTTATACCGCAGACTAAAAATCTAACTTTTCAAGCTTAGATATATAAAAATTTAGTAAAATTGTCTTTCGCAAAAGAAAAAAACTCCCTCGAAAGGATATTATGAATAAAATTTTCAAAATATTTATATTAGTTTGGTCATTTTTATGTAAAGAGTTTAAACCCCACACTAAAAATCTAACTTCAAATTTAAATATGCTGAAATTTATTAAAATTGTGTTTGGCAAAAGATAAAACTTCTTCAAAAGGACATGTTGAATAAAATCTTCATTAAATTTCAATTGTTTTGGTTATGTTTATAGACAGAGTTTAAACCGCAGACTAAAAATCTAACTTTTCAAGCCTTAAATATGTTAAAATTAATTAGAATTATGTTTCACAAAAGATAAAACTCCCTCGATAGGATATGATAAATAAAATTTTCAAAAAAATATACATTGTTTTGGTCATTTTCAAAGATCGAGTTTAAAACGTAGACTGGGAGTACATTATGCAGTTTAGATACCCAGTTCTAATTCACAAATACATGTACATGTAAACGATTTAAATTGAAACAAAATACATCATTCGTAATTTAATGAAGGCACCTTTAATCAAACTGTTTCTTTATATTCGAAAAAGATTATCTAACAATCTTGAAACGCACGAGAATATTATGTTTATTCGTTTTGTCTTAAAATTCCAAATATTTACGTATCCGTCATACGTGATTTACTAATTGATACAATGCGTAATTGACGGATGCGATCAGTAAAATACGTTTAAATCCGTAAAATACGTTTACAATCCGTAAAATACGTGCCTCGTTATTCATGGATCCGTTATCGATCAGTGAAAAAATCAGTCATCAATCAGTCAAAAATCCGTCACCAATCAGTCAACAATCCGTCAATAAGTAACCGCTACTGATACAAGGACTGTACAGAATCCCTCATCGGTCACTATTTTTCCCCAAAGATCTTACTTAAAAATTCAAAATAATAACTTGAAAATTTAAGATATTTACATGAAAAGTCAGCACAATACGCTGAAAGCTCAAGATAAAAAGTTTAAATTTCAAGATAAAAAAATTGAAAATTCAAGAGATTTGCATGAAAAGTCAGCACCATAAGTTGAAAATTCAAGATAAAAAAATAAATTTCAAGATAAAGAGTCGAAAATTTAAAATAAACATAGTTAATCAACGATTACAGAGTTTGCCTCGTTATGGCACATTGACAGAGATGCATGCATATGCAAGTTAATATAATCCTAACAAGTACAGTGACTGTGATCTGAACTCTTCAGTAAATCTGGATGTAAGCCAATAAAGCAAAACATATAGGTAAAAGTAACCTAAGTTTGCCTTGATGCTGACCTTCCTCCAGAGATGCATGCATATGCAAGGTTACATGATTCTACCATGTATCGTGACCGAGATCTGAATCCTGACCTAAAATTGAATGAAAGTCGTTCAAGCGGAAAATATAGGTCAAAGTAACCTAATTTTGCATTGATACTGACCTACCATCAGAGATGCATGCATATGCAAGGTTACATGATAATACAAAAAAAATGTACAACCATAGAATCTTTTAAAAAGTTATATCTACAACAGTACTATGGTTAAATTCCATTACTATCAGTTAATGTTTTGCAAATTTTAATCTTTACTCATTTATTTATTATTGTTTTATAATTTATGCTGTAAAAATGTACATAATGCAAGACCACATTGTAAAGTAGTTTGTAACTAAATGTGTCATCCTGTTGAAATAAAGGATATCATTATTATGTCACCCCAGACTTTGTCGGGGTGACGTGTTGTTATTCTACGTTTCTTCTGATTCTTCTTCTTTTTATTATTATTATTATTATTCCAATAATTTTGTCCTAAGGATTATTTTGAAATGGCTTGATGTAATGAAATGAAACTTGGTATGAAGTTAGATCAACATAAGGAGAAGACCTTTATGTGAAAAAAAAATCAAAATGGCTGCCATTTCCAAGATGGCCGCCAAAATACGTCAAAATTTAAACTTTGTCGAATCTTGCAGAATCGTCGAATCGTCTGTAGTGACATCGGCTATTGCTTGCAATTCCAAATCTAGTTATTATTATTATTATTATCATTATAGAAGTGTTTGGTCAATTCCAATCAACCTGAAAAGTCACATGATATCAAAAAAATTAAAAGTACATATTTATGACAAATGTATATAATTTAATCTCGGCGGGCGTCTATTTAGTTTCGGTGTGTACTTTGTTAAGGACGTTGATCTTTTAAACTTTCCTTACCCTTTTTACTCTAGGTCTAATTTTTTGTAAATTTTGTTGAAAACTAAGGAGTATCTCCCTCATGCAAAGCTCTGTCATTAGCTGATTTTGGCTTTACATTTAGATATCTATCCGTTTTTAAATATCTCTGAGTTAATGGTCTTCCAAACGTTTAGATTTTATCTGCACTGAAGAGACATAAGTTGTCGGAATGTGCATATGCAGAAAGTAAATTCACAGTAACTTCGGTATTTAGTTATTTGTATATATCCTAATTTGATAAATACGTAACGTGAACTGCAGAAGTATTAATTATATGGGAAAATGAATGTTGAATATCAAGCTCACTAAAAAGAAATCAGGCAGGCAAAAAACGACGAATTTACTTGTCTATCTGTAATTATAACTGATTTTACCTGCTGATTTTTATTTTTTCAATATAAAGTAAATAAGAAAATACCGAAGTTACTGTGCGTTTTGGTTTTTGCATATGCGCTTTTTTAAAACTTATGTCTCTTGATTTCAGATTAAATGAAATCATTAGGAAATCCTGAAACCGAAATATGTGTAAAAAACAGAGCTAAGCAAGTGGGAGATACTCCGTAGTTTTTTTTGTTTTTTTTTTGTTTTTTTTTTTGTTTTCTTTGTTTTTGTTTTTTTTTGTTTGTTTTTTTTTTTTAGAAAACTTTCTTAAATTTAGATAATGCAACTTTGTAATAAAATCGGTGTTCGGGCCAGCACCAAATTCAAGTTATATTGTATGAACTTACAAAGAGATACGTCTTTAAACTATAAAGAAACCAGATGAAATTAGACTTTGTGACTACTGCAAAATAATTATTTTTCAAATAGCGGAACGTTCATATTCATACTTATTCAATGCATAATGTTTTTTTATTTAAAAAAGTCAAATTATCGCAGAGAACAGAATGAAGAAATAACAGAAATCGATAAAAAAAAAATCTACTTTTAATGACTTGTTTAGAAGAACAAATTTTGAAATTAAAATCTCAGAACTTTGGCGGTTTGATCTCAATTAAGAGCTTTACCTCAGAATTACATATTTATAATTCGGTAATTCTATGGAAATTATATCCTACCTTACTGTCTCAGAAAGTTATTGTTCAAAAAAGAATTGCACATATTGACACATTCCAAATAATTATTATCATTCAAGACAACTAAACATTTTTCTTATTATTTGCGGAATTACAAAAAATACTAGTCCTTGACATAAAGATTTACAATAACTAAAAATACATACAAATCAATAATGTGTTTCTTCACTTAAATGGTCAAAACATTAACACTTCTCGATACAAGTAAGTTGTTGTCTTGAAATAGTAAAGCAATTTCCTAATTATTGTAGTGATAAAAACTATTCTAGAATAAAAATATCAAGGAACGATAAGACCTTTATTTTATGTGCTTTGATCGTAAGTTTCATAAAAATCTTACAAGCAATTATTTATTTCAACCTCGAGTAATCATTTTACCTCAAACTTTTCCATCTGTATACTCGGAAAAAAGGAATTAGTCATAAAATAGCACACAAAGGCATATCGGAACGTTGGTGGAACCAGAGCTTGTTGTGCAACATTATCATTATGATAAATAATCAACTTTGTCAACAGAATGGTCACACTGTCTCAAAACTATTTTGTTGATTTACTTGTACAATTATAGAAAAAAAAATTGTGGTCATCAAATTGTTTTGACAAATGTAAACAGGTATATAAAAATAAATGAAGAAGTTATCATATCAAGGCATCATACTAATATGTTATATTACACAACTCCCCCACCGACTATTTTTTCGTACCTCAAAAATAGTCGGTGGTGGAGTTGTGTAATATAACATATTAGTATTGTGTTTAAAAAAAAAAAAACATCCTGAAAGAGAAAATAGTTACACAGAAAAAGTGATAAAAAATTTTTGACCCCCCCTCCCAAAAAAAATAGCCGGCAGTACAGCAATTAAAGAATTACCGAGTAATACACAATAAAGAAAAAAATAATATGAATTACCGAGTAATACACAATAAAGAAAAAAATAATATGAATTACTGGGTAATACACAATAAAGAAAAAAATAAAATGAATTACTGGGTAATACACAATAAAGAAAAAAATAATATGAATTACCGAGTAATACACAATAAAGAAAAAAATTATATGAATTACCGAGTAATACACAATAAAAAATTAACATATATACACACACAAAAAAAGAAAATTAAATATATGAATTACCGAGTAATACACAATACACAATGAAAGTTAGATAACCCTGTCGTGAAAGTTGTACAAAGTTGTATTACCCGGTAATTGTCAATAAACAGCCAGTTCATTATGTACTGACATAGCATTGATTTTTGTTGATTACAACACGCTATTTATAAGACATGAGTTTTAAATAGACTACTTCAATTTAAATGACAAACCAAGCGTACTGTATATCAATAATGAATGTGTAATTGGATTGTTGATGTTTAAATGTATAAATTTGAAATTTAAATGGCTTCGTATGCTTTTTATGTCTTGCCTTTTTGTTTGTCATGTCAAATGAAAATTTTGTTTAAACTGTAATTAACAAAAAAAAATACCCTTAAAAATGAAGCAACCAACGGCCCCAGATTTACCATTATATCCAAAATTACCTATAGAAGATGGACAAAATTATAGACTACAAAAAATAACAGAAATAGAAAAAACGTTGATTAATGAAAGAGATAAACGTAAATCACTATACAAGAAATATAAGGGTGGAATAAATGCTACTGACGGAGTTGATACAAGTCTAATTTCAGCCTCCGTTATTTTAGCAGGTGTAGGAATTGCAGTGCCCCCTTACTTCCATTGCAAATTGCAGCTGTCGCGTGCGGAGGTTTAGGTGCTTGTGTTAAACTTGTTAGACGTAAACTTACAACAAAATCAAAAAAACATTACGAAATTAAAACCATTCAGAATGTAAACTAAACAGTATAAAAAATTTAATATCAAAATCTTTAACTGATGGACAGATAAATGAAAATGAATTCAAATTGATTTTAGATGAATTAGAAAAATATAATGAAATGAAAGAAACTATACGTACAAAACAAACACAAACAGTATTAAATGACAGTGAAAGAAAAAAATAATAGAAGAAACAGAAGCAAGAGTAAGAAATGAATTAAAAAAAAAATGGAAAATTTTTAATGTTCTTCAATAAAATTACTATAGTAAATGACTCTCCACCAAAATATGAATACAATTTTTAATTAAAAAATGGCTGAAGGAGGAAAAATTAACATGAAGGATTTTGGTATACAGGATGATTATGATGAGGATGAAGAAGAAACTTCTATTCAAGATATGGAAACTCACCAGGAAATAAATAAATATGATGAACAATTAAAATATGCATCACCAGAAGATCAAATAACTTATAAAAGGGAAATGACACAAAAAATGGTAAAAAGATTTTACGAAGTAAATAAAGAAGCAGTACGTAATAAAAATGAAAATGATTTCTTTATTAAGAATAATGAATATGGAGAAATTATGTTATATGTGAGAGATGAATATGGTAGGGAAATTCCATTAACATGGTACAAAGGAGAAGTATTGAATTTTTATAAATTTAGCACTCTTCTAGGAGAGTATAATAAAAACTATGGTGGGGGTGGTACAGATTTAGTCAGAGATGTTTTAGGTGTAGATGATTATAAATTTTCTGAAGGAATGAAAAAAAGTACAGCAGGGTTTCAGGAAGAGCTTAAAACCCCACGACCTTGGGGTAAAACCGAAAACATAAGAGAAGATATTTTTTCACAAGATAGTTTCCAAGAGTTTGTTACTCCCCAAAAAGATAGGCTAAGAAGTATTTTTGAGCGTCAAATCGAAACCATAAAAGAAAGTATTACTTTAAACGAAATAACTTCCCCAAAAGAAGCAGAAGAACCTTCAGAAACATCCAGAAATGCAGAAACATCCGTGAAACAAATATTAACATCATTTGAAAAAGAAACACAAACAGATGTAGATATGACAGAAATGGATAGAATTAATAGAGAACTGAATCGCTATATGTCAGCGTTTACAATAAATGAAGAAGAGATTGCAAGTCAATTACCAAGACTGTATGAAATAAATAGAACAATAGAAGAAAAAAAGAAAGAATTAAGATTAGCTATACTAGAAAAAATGAAGATAAAATAAATAAATTAAAAAAAGAATTGATAGATTTGGAAATTGAGAGAAGTGGAATATTAGAGGTAATTAATATTAATAGAGATAAACTACGTAACCAGTTAAATAGAGTTAAACAAACAATACGTAAAATATTAACCGAAGATAAAACATTAGGTGAAAGAATTAGAACATTATTCAGAGAACAAGGAATAACAATAGCTAGTATTTTAACTGCTTTTGGGATGATTATAGGTGTTATTGTTGAGACAATTATTCCTTCTGGTAGTGGAAGTAGTCCCCCACCTCCGCCCCCTTCAGACAAAACAGATGCAAAATATTGGATAAAAAAACAATTAAAAAATCTTGGTAAATTACTAGCTAAGCTTGCAGGAAAATTAGCAGCTGCACTACCGTGAATTATCGGTGCCATTGTGTCTTGGTTGTTAAATGCAACAAAAGACGTAGTAAATTGGTTTGCAAATAATTTATGGGCTTTACTTGTTTTAGTTGTTGGTTTATTATATGCTGCTGCAAGGGAATATTTAAAAAAAATAAAATAAAATTAATAAATCTTATAAATGATTAGTCCTACAATACCTAATACAACACTTCCAAATAATATTGCTTGTTTATTTTCTTCATGTTCTATATTCGGTTTATCTTGAACAATTTTATTAGAAGGTTTGGGAATATCATGAACAAATTTATTAGAAGGTTTTTGAATATCATGAACAAGTTCTGGTAAAGATTTTTTTGTTTTTGTTCCATCTAATTTATCTAGCGAGCGAAGCGATTTCGACCTCCGGTCGAGGTCCCCTCCTAAAGAATGAGAAACGTGCTTATTATTTATATCATCGTTAAAGCCTAGTTTTTGATCTTTTGTTGCGATTACAATTGTGTTGTTATAACCAACAATGGTTCCAATTTGTAATCTCATTTCACTTGGAGACATGTATAGCCCAATACCATAGACAAAATTAACGTTGCTTCTTGCGAATTTTAATACTTGTTCATAAGCCGAAATTTGAGATTGTAAATCTATGGGACTATTAATTGCATCTTGAACATTCATTAAAAACTGTTTTTGAGCATCAAATCCTGTACCTATTTTTAGTATATCTACACGTGTTTGAGATTGTGCTCCTAATAAAGCCCATACAAAAGTTCTTATACTTTCATTAATACGTTCAATGCCTACTTTTGTAAAACCTTCTGATTTGTCTAAAATAAATGTTGTCCAAGCCATATATATATCTATGGTATGCTTAATAGAATCGTTTATATTTAATAATGGTCCATTCTGTGAATGATTCATTCTATATTCAGCACTCGGTTTATAGTATTCAGTAAAACTTCCTAAACCATGACAAGATGTTTCTAATTTTTGTCTCCAATCTGTATGAGGAGAAATATTAAATTCATTACATATTTTTTGATATGCAGCTTTATCATAAGGATTTTTGTAATAACAGAAAGAACAATCAGTCGGCAACGGTGATTTAAGTTCTTTTAAAATTCTAGCAGTACAATTATATAAATGAAATGTATAAACCGTTTGGGTTAGATTTGAAGTTTTTTTTACCGGAGAACCCGCGACCTCCGGTCGTATATGATCATCATAAGAAACACCAAACCCCGTACTTGCACACCAGACTGCAAAATTTAAATGACACTGCCACCAATCAAACGATGAATGCATCCATGTATTCCAAGGTTCGTTAGTATGCAAAGGTGGGTTTTGATAATTTTGAAATAAATCGGGAAAAGTTGTTTTAAAATTTTCTTTTTGATTTACAAATATTTTTTGTTCGTTAAGAATTATATCTTTTTTAGAATATTTAGTGTTAGGATTATATGATGCATTAGGATTATATTTAAATTTTTTCTTCATTTTTTACCCTAAAAAATGTACCATACTATTTCAAATATTGATAAAACAATAAACTTACTTACTTACATTGATAACAGAGAGGGAAATAAACGTATAGGTTTAAAATATATAACATATTGCGTAGGTTGGGATAATATTTCAGATGAACATATAAAAAAAAACTGGGGAGAGACCCATAAAACTTGTTGATGGTTATTATAGTTTTCAACGAATAGCGGATGAATTTTCAAAAGAAAATATTGAATTATCCGTAAATGAAATAAATGGTATTGCTTCTTTAACCGCACCTTTTGAATTTAAGATTAGTAAAAATTTAAGATATATGTTAGGATTCAATAAAACAAAAATATTCACACCTAATGAAAAACATTATGGAAACAGACCCATAGATTTTGCTATATATAAATCATTGTATTTACATTTAGAACAAGTAAGCACTTTTTATAATTATCTTGATGGTGCTCCGAGTACATTATTGGCTGTTATTCCCGGTGAAAGCAAAGAGTTTGGAGATGTTATAACGATAAATTTTGAACATCCTGGGTATAAGCGTTTAGTAAATGATGCAATAACAGAATTAAAATTAGAAATTAGAGATGAGTATAATAAAAAAATAAGTAATAGTTTTCCAATTAAATGTGTTTTAGAAATTATTTAAGGGTACCGCTTAGCTAATAATTTACCTATTAAAATGTCGTTAAAATCCTTTCGGTCGAGTATATTTGGAGTTAAAAAGAAAACACGTAGATGCATCGGAAATATTAAAAATGAGGAACGAGCTTAAAGTAATGGAAATTAATAATAATTTATTATTTAACAAAATTATAAATATACCAGACAGAAACACAATATGTATATTCGCCGGTATTAATGGACCGTTGAAATTTAATCAAATGTTTAATTTTGGTACCGGTGGAAGCGAATATGTTATTAATTTTCCAGGTCAAACATTAGGTCTTAGTTTAATAAGTCTAAAAACAGGAAAAGATGGTTTAA
>MJUU01032766.1:33871-46091 GCA_002080025.1 Modiolus philippinarum | reverse complement strand
TGTAGGCATTTCTTGTCTGATCTCATATTCAACATATACAAAAGAAAAATGCAAAACGGCTTCTTTAAAATTTCGAACATTTTAAATTGTGGTAGATTAAATTGGTTAACTATTTACCAAATCCAGAATAGAATGATGACTTATAACTTATTTATTCAATACTGAAATTCGTGTTATATGGTTAGTTTTCTAAGTGTATGTCGGTGAAACCCTATGATAATTTAAATGCAATATGAATCAAACCATTTGGACAATTTATTTCCTACAGTAATTTGCCCTAAGACATTTTCCAAACGAATGTATGACAAATGGTATATTGACGTTACATACTATTCAAAACAACTCATAAACAGTTCAGTTTCACAACACTTTGTAGTTATGTGAAGAGCAAGTTATGCAAGCGACACAACTGAAAACAAAATTGACCAAATGAAAATTTTGAACATAAACATGAAAAGTTTGTGCAAACTTCCTGTAACTACAAAGCAGGGTTTTAGAAACTACTTAGTCTAAAGCATAATTTTTAAAGGAGGTTTAAGGTTTTGAAAGGAATTTGTTTTTGTCCCAGCTGATAAGGCTGCTAATAACATCATCATAGTTTGTCGTAAACATTATAAAGAAGTACTCCAAAAAGAAATTACCAGTTCACAAACTTTTGAATTAACCCAAATAACGGAAAGTGAACTTACAAACATACATTTTCTAACAGCCACATCTTTACAGGCTAAACCTTATAGTAAAACAGTTCCAACTATGTACTGGGTTCCTAAACTCCACAAAACGCCATATAAATCTAGATTCATTTTGTCATCTAGTCACTGTTCTACAACTAAAGTTTCTATTATACTCACTAATACTTTGACTGCTATTAAAAACCTGGTTATAAATTTTTGTAACAAAGTATATGAAAACAGTGGTTTCAATCATTTTTGGAGTGTAAAAAATTCATTGGAAGTTCTCGATAAATTGAATGCTTATAATGCCCCTTTTGAATCCCATGAACGTTTTGATTTCTCTACCCTCTATACTACCTTACCACATAATCTTATAAAAGAAAATTTCAGACGTCTTATTCAATGGGCATTCAAAAAATCCGATTGTGAATATATATGTATATGATGTTTTGTTTTTGGTCGTTTTAACCTGGATATGGGATGTTGTCTCCTTGACATTTATCCCATTTCCTTTCTTTTTCATATATGTTCTAATTCCTTTAAAACACATTTTAGTAATACAAAACAAACGAGCTCAACTAATTGGACTTGTTTTGATATAATGTCAGCACTTGAATTTTTACTTGACAATATATTCATTCGTTTCGGTAACTGTATTTATCGCCAGGTCATAGGAATTCCTATGGGTACCAATTGTGCACCACTTATAGCGGACCTCTTTTTGTACTGCTACGAATCTCAGTTTATGACCAACATCAGCAAAGACCCATCTAAACAGCATTTAATTGAAAAGTTAAACAACACTTTCCGATATTTGGATGATATTTTAACTTTGAATGATGACGACTTCAATACGTATTATAAGGACATCTAACCTAAAGAACTTACTTTGAATAAAGCCAATTCTGATAATCATCATTGTCCGTTCTTAGACATCAATTTTGATATGATAAAAGGGACGATTATTCTTTTCCCATAGTTAATTATCCATTTGTGGATGGCGATGTTCCATTAGCGCCATCATATGGTGTTTACATATCTCAACTTGTTCGATTTGCTCGAGTGTGTAATAACGTTTGCGATTTTAATGAACGGAATCTTTTCATAACTGAAAACTATTACATCAAGGTTTTCGTTATCACAAACTAGTTAAAACCTTTACCAAATTTTATCATCGATATAAAGACTTAGTTCATAAATACAACACTATCGACCAAGTGCGAATCGATGGGATCATTATCAGGGTCTAAACAATAGATGCGATTCCGATAAAGGAATTAATACTGTTATACAATCGATAATTTTTACGACAGTAATAATGACTTTTTTAATAAAAGCATATATTGTGTTGACTATCATAAGGATCTCGTCGATTCGCACTTGGTCGATAGTGTACAATGCAACCTTTAAACATCTAATCAAGGCTGGTATTTCACATCCCTTATTTTACAGTAATGTTTTACATAAGAGTAAAAAATACTTAAACTCGCCTAACAAACTTATAAAACCTTTAAATCTTCTAATTCATAAGGGTAATAATTACGGTATTGTCGTCAAGTCATTACGTATGGCCTTCTTTGGTATTCACATTGATTTTTTTGATAGGGTCTTTGTATTTTAACTAAACACATTCTAAATTTCTAAAATCTGTATTGCATGGGTTATGTATTCCGGTATATGAATGAAATCATTATGCTAAACTCCTCACAGGAAGGGATCTTGGTGGAAGCTGTATACTGAGGGTACATAACTTACTTTGTCAGTTGGTGATTCAGTCCTGTTGCCAACTGAATTTTACTCTTGTTACAACTGTTTTTTGATTTATCACATTGGCTATAGGGGGAAGATTTGGGCCCAGTAAAACTAGTTTAACCCCGCTGCAGCAGTTTTGCGCCTGTCCTAAGTCAGAAAATGTATTAAGCCTTTGTGTGTCTTTTCTGTTTATGTATTCTGGTATATGCATGAAATCATTATGCTAAACTCCTCACGGGAAGGGATCTTGGTGGAAGCTGTATACTGAGGGTAAATAATTTTATTTGTAATGTGGTAATGGGTCTGGAGCTGGCATGTCAGTTAATTGCTAGGAGTCTTTTGTGATTTCATGTTTATGTCCCTATGTTTAATTCTTTCAGTTTAATTTTTCACAATTGACTCAGTCCTGTTGCTAAGTGAATTTTACTGTTTTTACTTTTGTTTTTTTTATTTATCACATTGGCTAGGGGGAAGGCTTGGGCCCAATAAAACTAGTTTAATCCCACCGCAGCAGGTTTGCGCCTGTCCTAAGTCAGGAAATTTATTAAGCCTTGGTTTGTCTTGTCTTTTTTCTAGTTAATTTACTTTATGTCTATAGGAGTCAAGGATGATGTTTATTTCGCTGAACTTGATTACTCTTTATTCAGGGGCCGACTCCGACCTGCCGTTGGGTGTGGGGTTTTCTCACCGTTCATTGAAGATCTTATGGTGGCTTTGAGTTGTTATTACTCCCCTTTGGGTCGTTGTCTCTTTGACACATTCCCCGTTTCCCTTCTTTTTTCTATTAAACTGTTGCATCTATAGCATTCCCATTCATTGTGGGCCATGGGGAATGTCAACTTGGCCATTCTCACAATTTTCTTCTGAAAGGCTTCCGCTCAAACCGGTGCTAGTGGCCGTCTTGAACTTACTATGAGGTATGAGCAAAGCTCATTGTCGAAGGCCTCATGGTGACTTCAAGATGAAGAACTATAATAAAAGCGTTGTTCCTTTGCTTGTTTTACCATGTATTTGTAGAGACTTTGTCTCATCTGCATTTACTCAATATTCTTTCATTTTAGCAAAAACAGTACATTATTTGAATACCCGAGGGCGTCAATCGTACATTTGACAGTCAAAATGTAGTTTACAGGCGACGCGTAACGGAGCCTGTAAACGGATATTTTGACCGTCAAATCAAGATTGACGCCCATGGGTACTGTTATTGCGATTATAATGCAGTTAAAAACCATGCATTAATCGATTTCGTGTTGTATTTTTAACTTGTGTCAAGGAACCAAACTAAACAGGGAACCTACCCTGTCCCAGGTGTGTAGATGGTGGAATTGACGGCCAGTTCTGACCAATCAGAACTTTCTATATATAAATTTTGCATTAGAATCACCATTCACCATACAAGGTTTATACATTTGAATATTTGATTTCCATCACAACTACTTTTTCATGCTATAGTCATAATTAACATGAAAGTTCGACAAGAATTTTACCAGCTTCATAGAGGACATACCAAAAGTATCGAATATGTCTGGAATTGTCCTATCGGGGACCTTAATCATTGATCATGCTAATTTGATCACCTTGTTCAAACAGCAGCATCTTTTGCTCAGTCATCAGTGGTTTATACATGGCCTTGCCGAGATCTGCCTCAGATGTAAATTTCAGTCAGAGGCGAAGCCAAAGACTGGTAACACGGCACATATGAAAGAGGTAATGTTAATGCTTTCACATGCTTCCAATAAAGGATTTTCATGGTCAGGTAAATGTTTTCACATTACGTACTGTTGTTGATAAAGGGTCTTTCAACCAAAACAGGGTGTTAGTTGCACTTACATCCGATTATATTATTGGCGAAATCAAACATATTTTTCATAAATATGTGATAAACGCGAATTATTCCTATTCGGACACTGATTGAGTAATTTATCGTAATCAACTTCCTTGATAAGTCATTGGATAATAATCTAATGATCGATATTTCCGGTCATCTGTACAGAGTTTGATATCTTGAAGAACAGAAAAAGTTAAGATATCTAATTTTATTAGAATAACTACCAGAGTCAAATGAAATTGCAAATAGACATTTTTACATTAAACGAGATCTTTAGAATTATAAATCGGCATCTAGACAACGCTTAGGAAGTGTTCTGTCTGCCAATATGTATATAAACGTTCCTATAATGAATTTTAAAGTATCGTTAAATAACAGGAGATCAATAAGTCGGGGACAAATTTATCACAACTACCAATTTAATCTCACACTTTTACAGATCTTACGTCTAATGAGGTCCTTTACTTTTATTATGAAACATGTTATTTGAAACAATTCTGAATTGTATTGGGAGTTAAAAAATGTAGATCATGTCATGTAATGTCTTCCATTTAAAATGCAATGTGTTGCTACATAAACAATTACAATATTAACGACATTTCTGAAGGTAAATGTTGTACTTTTTACCTTGTTTTATAAAAATTCAAACTGCACTAAGGAATGTTACTCCCAATACAGTAACTAATACATTTGGTCTTCTATATGCGAATTCAAGTCTGTAAAGATCTACAAAAATCTCGCAAAAATAATTTTAATAATCTACATTTGTGTCACTTTCGATTTCTTAATTTCCGTACTCTTATTAATAGGTGACTCAGCTATCGGGTCTGTAAGTCTCGTCCAATTTTGGAACTTCCGGGTACATAATTTGTACCCGGAAGTGACAAATCTAACAAAAACATGTGACGTTTCAGGCATAAACTTTGAACGTCATAATCCTGCAACGTCATCTTTTTGCGAGAAACGTTTTCAAATTGCAGTTTTATCGTGATTTCTCGGTGTCACATGACCAGACTTACAGACCCTATTGAAAGTCATGAAAGTACCGTAAGAGTCAAAACCAAGAAGTTAATTTTATAACTTTATATTTTTTAAATATGATGTAAAATATAAGCGTTTGACAACTAATGGCCATTTTAGCTCGTTCTCTACCACTGACTTGACACAAATCCTTCTATTTTAGATAAAACTTATATTTTATCATTTTTATTTAGAAAACCAGAAAAAAATAGATACGTGATATGCATCAGTGTAAAAGGTTCTGCATATATTTAACTTTCGAACAAACCTTGTTTTATATGACATGTTCATTACACCTCTTCATTCTTCCTACTAATTTTGCTTCCTCTTTCTCTCATCTCTTGGCCACGAAAACTTGATTATTAAGAGATATAAATAAATATACATGAGGCAAAGTCTCTACAAATAAATGGTAAAATAAAGCAATCGAACACCCCCCCCCCCCCACCCGGGTACCAATACCTCCGTTTTATTACATTATTCATCGATAAAAAATAAGAAGCTTTTTCGACAATATGTACATTTTTCTCTTTGATCTTTCTGACTGATATTGTCAGTATCTCCGTACTGATCTGCTACAAAAAAAAATCAGGCAATGACGTCACAAATATGACGTCATAATTTTTTTTTACAACAACAAATAATTACTTTATTTCAGAAATATGCTTGTTACATTCCTCTTCAAAAGTCCAATTACAAAAACAGGAAAACAGCAAACACCTACAATGGCCAAGAACTACAATCACATGTCACAATTTACAAGCACCTTTTGAAGAAAATATTGTAAGAATTAATACATAACACAGGTAAAATAACGTAATTCAACTTAAATTATCATTTACACTTATTACAAATTTGACATAATTCTATTTAATGACCCGTACTTTCCTAATTTTTTAATAAAATATTCTCGTTTTCTAATCTCCTCCAAAAACAAATTATATAAATTAATATTTTTCCTTTTTTGTTCAAACATGTAATAACTTTTGAAAATAGTAAATCCATAAATTGTAATGAAAAGAATTAAAATCAAAATATTTTTGATCAAAAATTGTGTATCCAAAAACAATATGCTTTAATGTAATTGCATTTTAAATATTGCATTTCGACAATAATTGGTTTATTTTCTCTCTGAAACTATTTAAATACGGACATGAAATAGCCTTTATATTTTTCTGGCACTGTCAGTGCACTAGCCACAAAAGTAAAAAGTTGCAATATAAAAGTTTTTATAATCAATATTATACCCATTAAAGTTAAATTTCTCTTTTTCCATTTTGCTAGTAGATTGTTCATTTTCCCTGTTTTCCCTTCCCATTTTAATTTTTCGACCTCTTCCTTCTGGTGTCCAAAATAAATACCCAGGGCTTTAACTGGCTTTTGCGTCCACCCATTTCCACCAACTTTGTCAATACTGTTTTTTTAATTTTCCAATCCATATACCCTTTGTTTTATTCTTATTTATTACTAAACCGGAAATCGAACCAAAAATTTCAATTTCATTTAACGCTGGTACTATGTCCTCTTTACGTTAAAACATAGCGTAGTGTCATCAGCTAATTGTGATATTTTTATACATCTATTTAATCCATCAATTTTAATTTAAAAACCCCTTATATCGTTGTTATTTCTTAACCTTAGAGCCAAGATTTCTACAGCAATTACAAAAAGGAGCGCAGACAATGGGCAACCTTGTCTAATACCTCTTGTATTTTTAAACATTTCCGATATCCAACCATTGTTTATAACATAAGTTTGAATATCATTATATAAAGTTTTAACCCAAATTAGAATGATTCATTAAAGCCAAAATGTTTTAAAGTCCCGAACATGAAATTCCATTCTAATGAATCAAACGCTTTTGAGAAATCATCAAAAACAATTGCCCCTTCTATATTATACATATAAGCATAATCAATAATATCCTGTATCTGTCTTAAATTGAATGCTATAAAACGATTTTTCACAAACCAGTTTGATCCTCCTTTATCAATTTAGGCAATACTTTTTTAATTCTCTTAGCCAAAACATATGATAGAAGTTTCATATCTACATTTAGAAGTGAAATTGGTCGATAATTATTCAAAGATGAGGATCACCCTTTTAAATATCAGAGATAAATCACTAGAACGTTGTGAAAACGGTAACATATTTTTGTCTATTGTAAATGTTGACTAATGGATATTTTAATCGTTCCGAAACAAATTGATAAAATTCCACGGTCAAGCCGTCTAATCCAGGAGATTTATTCAGTTTCATATTTTTAATACCAAGTGAACACTCATCAACAGTGACTTTACCATCACATATTAGTTTATCCTTGGCTGTCAATGAGTTTTCCTTTTGTGTATTAAGAAAATAATCATTTGTCAAATTTTCATCCGGATAAGTAGACGTATTTAAATTTTCATAAAAACTCTTGATTTCATTTAATAATTCCTTTTGGTTTGTTACGATTTCACCTTTTTCATTTTTCAATTTATTTATAGATTTTTTTCACTTGTCTCTGCTTTTCTAATCCCAGAAAATATGAGTTAATTTTTTTCTCCTAACTTTGTCCACCTTTCCCCTGCTCTAACTTGTGCATCCTTAGCCTTTTGTTCATAGAATTTTCCTAATTTTGTTTCAATTTCAGATATTTGTACATCTAAATAATCTGCACTTCCGTCATCCATATTATCTATATGCTTCATCAAATTTTCCTATTGTAAATTTAAAAAGATTTGTTCTTCCCTTGATTTCTTTGATTTATTTTTAGAATACCTTATTGTGGCATCTCTTACTTCTATTTTAAAAACATCCCATAAAATGCATATATCAATTTTATTTTCATCACATTTTTTAATAAAGTTATCAATTAAATTATTTACCAAACTTTTATATTCGACGTCTTGAAGTAGAGAATTGTTCATTTTCAAATACTCCCTACCCTTTTCACCAGTTTAAAAGTTTAGGCATACACTCTGATGATCAGTGTACTTTATAATAGCTGGTTTAATTTTACACGTTTCTACTAAAAATTTATATTCTTCGTCAATCAAAACCATGTCAATTCGACTTGCTTGTGATTTGTCTTTTCTTCTCCATGTAAACTATTGAATATTTTCATGTAGATCCCCTTCATATATCTATTAAATTATTTGTTTTTAATAACTCTTTAAACCATGCACAGGTTTATAATTTAAAGAATTCACACTTGAAATTTTCCTGTCTATAATATTTGAAGTTTCATTGAAATCACACCCGACTATTGTGATGCCTATTGCATGTTCCTTAATGAAAGTACCTACCTTTTTCAGAAAAACATTTCTTTTGGTTTTACAATTAGGTGCATATAAACAAACAAGAGATGGAATAGTTTCTTCTTTCCTATTATTTAACAATAGTAATCTCCCCTCTTGATCAGAAAGTTAGATGATTATTTCAACATTCACCATTTTATGTAAAAAAATTGAGACCCCCTACTAGAACTTGTACACTTCATAATTAGTATTCTGTTCAAGTTCATTTGCTATATTTACATCCATATGTGTCTCTCGAAAAAAAAAAACAATCTTAGTTTTTTGTGACTTTACATATTCAATTGCCCTGTACCTCTTTTCTTCGGCATTTATACCATTTTATTGCATTATTGTAAACCATCATTTTGTATATTATAGAGGGAAAAAATGAATTTTATAATAAAAAACGACACCACGTGGCATAAAAGCTATCATATCAGCTACATTTTATTGATGATATAATAAAACTTTTTAAAAATCCGCATTTTTACCTTTCCGTAACACAGACATCTCTTATTAGCGTGACCATGAATGACCCAGTTTTTGACCAAGTGGCCTAGACAGACTGACAAGTGTAAAAAGAAATATACATCATATTCAGACCAATCACCTATATAAATTTACATCGTTAATAGTGCGTCTATAAATAAATAATACTTGTCATTATGAACCAAATATATTCAATATTTGGAACGAATTTTAACGGCGATGTTGTGCCAGGAAATCAATAGTATTCTTATTCTTATGACGTTGCCGATAAAAACAATAATGGTAGTTTTGAAGGTGTCGACAAAAAATATCACTAGTATCACAGCTCTTGATTTCTTTAGTATTATACTTTAACTGTTAACATATTTTATTACATAATTCACTGCATACAATATATATATAATAATACACATAATCAAACTTTACAGTGAACCATTTAAAGGATTCGGAAACAAGTCATTAAACTTATATTAATCCGTTTCCTATATAAATAAATTAACATAACTGAAAATGGACTTCTGAACACTTTGGTGACTAGAAAATTGGATGTAAGAGGCAAAATATTTTACATACTAATACTGGATAAAATCACAGAATCAGAGCCACTGCAACACCATGTTAAGGATATGTTTTCACACAAAAATCGACTAAATCAACTTAATATGACATTAAGCATTGTAAAAAGAATGCTGTATCTCCACTACTGTGTCGTTAAATTTTTGGGCCAAAACATCGGCTATACCAAACCTACTCCTTTTAAATGCATATTATTGTACAGATTTATACTTTCATAGGAAACTCTTCTATGATTGGTTCAAAGGCGGACAAAGTTTTAATTTATAAGTGGATGTCAAAGATCGGTAGAATATGCCAGAGAGACGAAAGCTAAGGCAAGATTCCTAGAGTACATGTTCAAAAAGTCATCAAGGAGTGCTAAGGCAATGGGCCGAACATGGTAATAGAAATTGTTTCTGAATCAAGGAATAAGGGTGTAAACATAACTTCGATTGCTGGAGATGAGAATATCACCATAATTGAAAGAGTACGTCTCAAGTATACGTAGATGCTTCCATTGTACAACTTTCACTATGTAATGACATGAAAAACAATACGAGATAGTCATTATGAGCTACAAAAACATATTCTGGCATGACATCTTAAGTTTTTAACTACATCATTAAATGTTTCAACTACGTTATTGCTCATGATAAATGACAACCAATGAAATAAAGGAAGGCTTAACTACATAATATAAGCATCCGTCTGGGGACCACAGTTCCTGCTCTACAGACAGATGTCAATTTATTTATGGACAAGATACTAAATATATTGCATTTCCTTATGATAAACCTTAAAAAGACAGGTCGTCACAATATTCTTTAAAATCTTTGTTCGATTAGTATGCTCTAAATGCTGAAAAATTAGCACATTCAGGAAGCACAAGTTTCAATAAAAGTGTTGCTGCAAAGGCACCCAAAACATTTCTATGGAGGATCAAGGGGACTAGGATATATAATTGCAGCAACTGTTGCACAAAAATAGAGAACACAAGTACACAGAAGCGGTGTAAACGTACCTGAAACTTATACTTGTTTTAGCAATACTTTTTTAAGGTAATTTTAATGATAAATATTAAAAAAAAACTTGCAATATAGGAAATTTGATAGATGGGAAATATACCACTGCCACATTGCATAACTTTGTTATCGACAATCCACTATTGTCATTCAATCATCATTTGATTCCCACTGGCATATTCATCAACGTTTTTCCAAATTATATTGTTTTTCATTTATATCTACGGGATAATTATAGAGTCGGGCAGGATTGATGTTTAAATTGATATGAATATCGGAAAATCCTCCTCTTTGTAGAGTTTCTGCCTTATCACTGATTGTTGTAATTGTACAATATAAGTTATTGGGAATCAAGTCTTCATCAGTTGTAATGATTACATTCATAAGGACTTTATCAAACATTTGATAGTAGCATAACCAACACGACGTAATAACATTGTCATTACATTTGACGAGTTGACGATAATTTGAGATGAAATCATCAATACTAGTAAAGAAACTAATTTTCAAAAGTAATAAATAAAGCTTTACTGTGCATATTTATATATTATCCTATTTAGATGGATGTATGAGTGTTTCAAATGAAATATAGGAAATGAAATGCTTCGTGTATTTGGATTTTTACAGATTGCAGTTGCATTGTATTTCCCTGCGATAGGTAAGATATCTTTAATGATACTTTTACCATTTTTTGTAACCCCAGTATACTATTGCATAGATTTACATTAACCCAGGGGTCTTAAATTAGTTTATTACTAGCTAATATAAATGTAAAATATTTAGGTATTTTATATAATATTCTTTTATTTCAAGACATTGAATTTTGAAAACCATTGCATTTTGAAAACCATTAAGTCCTATATCTTCTCAGTGATTGTAGATTACAGTGTTATTCTATGTGGTGACTACAATTAGATTTATATGTGCGCAACTCCATATTTATGTGTTTGTTTCGGATTTTTAATGTGTGTTGAATTTTGTACTACTTTTGAGGTTACTTGAACTTTGTCTGGATCTGTGAAATAAGATCTTTTGAACGATTTGATAATAGATTTGGCAAGAGACAAATTGGTAACAATATTTGTTTTCATTTTTATCTATTTATTTTTTTTAAGATTAAAAGTCTGGGCAGACTGGATGTAGAAAAAAATGTATAACGCATCAAACAATTTATTATATGCATTAAGCTTTTTGTTTTTTATTAAGACAATAAATGGGAAACAAACACAGCATAGAGTGAAATGGATTAGGCAGTATACACTCAAGAGTATAGAAATTTACATGATGACGTCGTGCAATGGCAGCTACTAAAAGCATTTTAAGTCGTCCCATATGAAATATATGCGATCAGCACGTGACGTGTTTGGGCCAATATATTCACCCAGTAATCAAAAATTATAGTCAATGCCTAGATAGTCTTGGATTATGTGACAAAAGTCCAAGCGATGTCGTCACTGACGTCACAACAACAAAAATTTTAAAAAAAAGTTTGCTGACACAAGAAAAGATGTAGGACATATGTAGGAAAATATTTTAGTAGTTTTTAATTGCCTGTGACAAATCGAACATCATTGGGTTGATTCTCAGACGTTCTTACCC